>VNJY01001811.1:0-70229 GCA_008042715.1 Drosophila bocki | reverse complement strand
ACAGAAACCAGCAGCAAGCAACTGAAAACTGGTATAAACTGTTATAAAAAGTCCAAGTTTCGAACCATTGATCTTGGAGTAAGCGAAGACTCAAACCAGATGTGACCATATTGTAAATTTTTGTCTAAAATGTTGCTAAAATGCACCTGGGCACACTGAAACTGTCTTTGCATCAGTGACGCTCATCTATCTATTTTGTCCCAATAAAGAAAAATAGCTAGATGAGCATCACTGCCATTAAGCCTGATATATTGCCTCCCAATATTGCAAAATAGCTACATGAGCATCACTGATGCAAAGTCTGATTTTATAGCCTCCCAATATTGCAATATAGCTAAATGAGCATCACTGATGGAGATGAGCATCACTGATGCAAGTGAGCAAAATTGTTCATTCAATTTGGCCGTTTCCCAAACTGGGGTAACAGGCGAACAGAAACCAGCAGCAAGCAACTGAAAACTGGTATAAACTGTTATAAAAAGTCCAAGTTTCGAACCATTGATCTTGGAGTAAGCGAAGACTCAAACCAGATGTGACCATATTGTAAATTTTTGTCTAAAATGTTGCTAAAATGCACCTGGGCACACTGAAACTGACTTTGCATCAGTGATGCAAGCAACTGAAAACTGGTATAAACTATTATAACAAGTCCAAGTTTCAAACCATTTAGGAGCAGGCGCAATTAAGCGGAGACTCAAACCTTTAGAATCCAAATTTAAGTGTTATTTTACAACTGCACCTGGTCACACTGAAACTGATCGTCGTTTAATTCCAATTCAAAAATTCAAATTCAAATTTGGCAGTTAAAATATTTAAAAAAATTTTAAAAATTCTAAAAAATCTGAAAAAAATTTTAAAAATTCAGAAAAAAAATTTTAAAAATTCTGAAAAATGTTTAAAATTTAGAAAAAAAAATTTAAAACTTCAGAAAAATTATAAAAAATCTGGAAAAAATGTTAAAAATTTAGAATACAATTTTAAGAATTTTGATTTTGCTTTCAAATCAGTTAGATTTTTTCCCAAAACAATCCCAAGGCCCCCAAATAAATGCCGCCTTCAACAAACCTTTCCACATTGATTTCACGTTCTTTTATTGATTCATATTTGTGTGTTCCTTAAATTACATATGCATATTTAAATTGTATTTATAAATATTTTAATTATTTACGCCTGCTGCAGGGTTTCACATAGGCCGGAGCCAAGATCCGATCACCGTCCTCCACTGCCATCGGGTTGAGGTCTGTCATCCCAGGTGTTATTTTTATGCTCGCTCCTCCAGCTTCACCTCTGCCGATCCGGTGATTATCAATCAACAATTACAATGAACTTGATGAATTGTGCATCGCACCCATTTTTTCCCCCAATATTTATTTAAAAATTTTTTATAAATTTTGGGTAAGTATTAAGGCAAAACTGAGTATGCAGTTTTGTTAAGCTTAGGAAAACTGGTTTACTGCTCTCACAGATCGTTTCTGAGACTGTTTTCATGATATTGTGCATATTTTTGGGCTGTCAACAGAAAAAAAAAAAAAACTATTTAAAGAAAGAATGATTTAAACTGGCAGGCATAAAAATATATAGTAGGCCATCAAGGCGTTTTATATAGTAACCAGGACTATCTCAAGGTATTTTTAAATATTTTCTCATCATGCAAAAATAATAAAAATAAAGAAAACAATAAAAATATAGAAATATATTAAATGAATAAATAAATAAACCATTTTTAATTAATGGCTAACCGATTTCAATGGGGTTTTAAAGTTTCCCAGAGCTTCAGGGGGGAGGGGAGCAGAACTCGAAGGAGGAGGAGGAGGGCGGTGTGCGGTGTGCGGCATCTCAACCATCTTAATGGGCTGAGCTGGCCAAATACAGCGCAAAATCATTGGGGCAATTATAAAGGCAACCATCTAAATGTTGCTCCTGTTCCGCCGACTCGTCGACAAGTTCCTGGAAGGTGAAGATCGGGAGACGGTCTGCGATGGGGAATGGGTAATGGGGATGTGGCATGATCATGATCATGATCATGAACGATGAAGACGACGCTGATCGTGTATGTCAGTGCGCGAGTCGGCATTCGTCTAAACAAATAAAGCTCGCGACTAATTGCATTTGCACTTGTTGTGCGATATTTCTTTGCTGGAAATTACACACAGTGGCCACAGTGCCTGAGATGAGACATGGACATGGATTGGGATGTGCAATGCCTGGCCTGGGATACACACATATTTGTGTGTGTGCTCTTTGCTTAAAGATGGTTACCGAGCACAGTTTAAGACACGTCATTTGTCATTTATCTTTCGTGGCCTTTTAGCGTTTGGCTTAATTGACTTCTTCTCCATCATCAGCTGAAAACAAAAACGAGGTAAGAGCCATCGCCATTGCTATATTGCCATTGCCATTCGTAATGTCCAGGCCATGTCCATGTGGCACGCAGAAAAAAATCATTATGATTAGGATTTGAGCTTTCGTTTACTTGGTTTTGTTAATAAATTTGTAAGGGAAAACAAATATTAACTGTATATATATTTATAAAATAATTATGAAACTATAGAACTATGTTTTGTATTCCTTAGATTTATTTTCTTTATAATTTTAGGTTTTTTTTCAATTATCTTCAGGGTTAAAAATTTAAAATATAAAAAATATAAACATATATAAAAATATAAAATATATAAAAAATATAAAAAATATAAATATACATTAATTGTTTTACTATATATTTTGTATATGGTTTTTCTTTTAATTTATTACTTTTTTGAGTATTTTTTAAATTTAAATGTTATTTTTATATTATATATTATTATTTAAATATTATATTTATATTTATATTTAATTGTATTGTGTATATATTTTTATTTTGTATTTGAATCTTCAAGAAACTCTTGCTTTCCAACTGTTTATTATATATTTAAGAACATTTTCCTAAATATACATATATAATAAATAATATATTTCATTATTATTTATCTATATAAATATATATATTTTTTTTACTCTGCAGCAACTTTGTTAAATTCTTAGTCTTGGTTTTTGGTCTCATCACCACGCACAGCATCTCTTGGTTCTTGGTTCTCATTTCTCCATTCTATATTCTTAGCTCTCTCCATTCTCAGGTCTCCATTCTCAGTTCTCCTTTCTCAGTTCTCCATTCTTAGTTCTCGGTGCCATGGCCATCGCCTTGGCTTGTCTTATGGTCAATACCAATTGACCGTAGTGCGGAACATTTAGCTTCATTACGTCGGGCCATGTTTGCTGCCTTTGGCCATCATCATTGCACTGCAGAACCGTTTTAATTAGATGTAACCATAATAAATCATAGGCGAGGAGAGCCCAAATCAAAATCAAGACAAAGGAATGCTGACGGATGCATCGAAAGGGAAATATTCAAGTTGCCAATTGTGGTAACCAAGTTTGTTTTTATTTTAAATATTTTATTTTCAAGTAAAGAATTCAATTTAGACAGACTTTCAGTTATGTTTCAAGTTCCCATACAAAACCAAAGCAAAAAAAAAGTATATACAAAAAAAATAAGACTGATGTTCTATTGACATGCAAGTTGGCAGTTTTCTGGCTGGCAAATCGCAAATGAGCCTAGGCCTGCCCACCCTCAAGACTCTTAACTCGAACTGAGAGCTTTCTGGCGGCCTTTGATGTTTTCGTGTTTGGCCTTACAGGGAGAGAAAGGGGGGAGTGGTTTAAATATAAAATTTAATTATAGTTTTTGAGATATATAACTAAAAATATATAACCTACATATATATAATAATATAGCTTGATTTATATGTCTAAAAAACCTGAAGCCTTGAAAATGTTTTGATTTATTTTTTATAATTTTTGAGATTTTTCCTACGCGATTTTTTCTAATTTCTTTTAATAAATATATAATATATAATATTCTAATCTTAAAATTTATACTATAAATATATATAAAGTATAATTTACATTTTTATAATTTATAATATATATTTAATGTATAATTTATAATATTTAAATATTTTATTATAATTTTTTTGGACTTGTTTCATCAATAATAAATATAAATATATAATTTCTAATGTTCTTATCTTAAATTTTATATTATAAATAAGTAAAATATATAATTTAAAATATAAATATAATTTATTAATTTAATTCTACTTTAAATACAAATATATACTTTTTTATCTTAAAATTTTAAAAATAAATATAATAAATCCAATAAATAATTTCTAAAATAAATATAATAACTTTTGGTTCCGTGCATTCTGGGATGTATTCAATGGATTATAGTGTTCTCCCACCCCTTTTCGGGTGGGTGGAGAACCTCCACTCCTGCTGATCTATTAGAGCTGTTCCCGAGCTGGACTTAACCCACATTGTGGCCATTAAAAAGCCATTCCCCATTTGCCATTTGCCGAGGATGGCCATTTGACAACGCCCGGTGCGAAATGCGCGAGATGCAAAATGCAAATTGCAATGGCAATTGCCACGCTTCGCCCCGCCCCCCCTTGAGTCTTGTGTCTTGGGCAGACAGCACCCACTGCCACATCTTAGATAAGTGCATTGTGCATTGCATGCAATTTGGTTGCATGTATTTTGCCGGCACAACCACAGCGGCAACATGCAACACGGAATCAGGGACAGGGGCGGAGCCACATAAAAAGTGTAAAGGGGGTAAGGTGTTGAAAATATAATAAAATATTAATCATTTTTATATAGAAATATTAAAAAAATGTATAATAATATTACATTTCTATTTATATGTTTTAAAACCTTTTTTAAATATTTTGTTTTGTTATAAATATTTTGTTGTATAATTTTAAGGATTTTTTTGGGTATTATATATGTATTTAATATATTTATTATATATTTAAGAATTCATTTCCGACCCCATAAAGTATATATATTCTGGATCAGCATCATCAGCCGAATCGTTTTAGCCATGTCCGGAGAAAAGAAAATATTTTAAAATTTTTTCAAAATTTTATAAGGGGTTACATCATCAAAATTTGTGAAAAAATTTAATTTTAAAAATTTTTTAATGAAGTATGCAGACTTATTATTTTTTAAAAAACTAGCACAGAGCAGTTCTCCGATTTGAAATTAATGCCTTTTTGGTCGAGTTATGCTTAAAATATGATCATGATTTTCCCACAAAAGTTATATTGTTAAAATATTAAAATCAATTTAAGAAATGCTCATAATTTAGGTCTTTCTGATTAATAATACTAATATTTTATAAGTATTTAATTAATTTTATATATTTATATATTTTTATATATTTGTTATATCTTTTTATATATTAGAAATTTATGTTTAATCTTTTGTTTTAACTAAAATTTCCTTGTTATAATAATTTTTATATTTTTAACTTGTTTTATATTTACAATATTACCTACTAAACGTAGAAATATTTTAGTTAAATATTGAAATATATAAACTCTTTTTTAAGGGCCCCCCACTAAGTATACGCCACTGAACCAGACCCTGTAAACATTGCCTTGCTCTTGGTCTTGAACTTGTGAATTTGCTAGACAACAAGCCCAAAAACCAGCAGAGTCAGAGCCACCATCCGCAGCAGCCACTGCAGCAGCAACAACAGCAGCAGCAGCAGCAACAGCAACAACTGCCAGCAGCAATCAGCGGCAAGTGAATGAGCTTAAATTGTCCATGGCCCGAGGGGAGTGGTTTTCGCTCGGTTTTTCGTTGTCGGTAGTTGGCGGTGGCCACGATGATGATTCTGTAAGATGCACTTAAAAAAAAAGTACTATATAAAGCTATACAATTGTTAAAAAATAAAAAATTGATAATAAATAATGTGCATTTATTTTTTCGTTGAAGCGGAAAACTTAATTTTTGGGGTTAAATAATGGAATATAAAAGTTTTTTATATATTTTTTTTGTATAAATAAATATATTTTATTTAAGTTTTAAATATCTTAAAAAGTTTATAAAAAATTTAATGATTGCAAATTATTTTACTGAGAAAATTCATTATTTTTTAAGCTTAAAATATTTTAAGTAATTAAAAAAGAGATTTGCTGAATTTGTATATTATTTTTGTTTAATATAAAATAAATATTTTTATCAAAAAATCTATTTTAAATTACTTTAAATATTTAAAACTTAACCAAATTAATTTTTTTTTTTTTTTTAAATAAAATAATAAAATCAGCAAATCTATTTTTAATGACTTAAACTATTTCAAGTAATAAAAAAAATATTTCCTTACGTTGTGGAATTCAAAAATCAATTTGGGAAATTTTAAAGACATTTTTTAATTGTTTTAACGAAATTTAAAGATGTGAAAATATTAAAAAAAAATTGAATTTTATGAAATTTCCAAAAACTAACTCTTAATTTTTTTTCAAGTGCATATCCCCTTAGCTGATGAAGCCCTCTCTTCCCTTTGCTGCCTGCTGCCTGCCTTGGTTGCATGTTGCTGCCTCAACGCCCTCAGTACGTTATTATGCGGCTGAGGTTGCTGCTGCTGCTGCTTGTCGCTCTTTTTTGTTATTGTTGCCGCTGTCTGGTCGTCTGTGGAGCATCAAGGCACTGGGGCAGCGAGGCATCAAGTTGCAGCACACACACACACTAGCAGACTGAGGAGTAACCGCAGTTACTTTTGGCCAAGACTGCATAGACAAGCCTCAATTAAGTTGCAATTGCTGCCTGCTAAAGTTGCTCATGTTGGTGCTGCTGCTGCTGCGAGTGATGTTGCTGCTGGGTAAGCGTTGGCGGCATCGGCTCCGGAATGGAATTCCAACTCTGCCATGGCTGCCCACGCGCTCTGCTCGGCTGCCTGTTTCTGCTGCTGCTGTTGCTGCAGCTGATAAAGTCCAAAATGATGTACTGCCCATGTGCTGGTGGCTTATTTCGCTTTTCCTTCCCCCCCATTTCCATCGTTATCCTCCCACAATTTCCACACTATTTCCTTTTTTTCTGTAGTTTCAAGTTCAGGGGCGGCTTTGGTTTTTAGGAAGGTAACAGCTAACAAAACTTGGCCAAAAATGTATTAAATTTTCATTCAACTGTTCGCTTTTTAGGATTTTGATATTCTAAACACAAAACTGAAATAAGTAAGGTTAAATTTTCGTAGTTTTTCTCTACGATTGAGTTTTCTTCGAAGTGCGACGACCTTTGTGCTTGGAACCCAGTTTGATGAGGGAGGGAATCATGTCAATGGAAACATCGTTAGCTAGAGGTTCATCTGATATCCTGGACAAGCGTCCCAACTTGGTGGCCTTCTTGGTGATCCATACCACCCGCTTATCGATTTCGGTGGTCAGCTCTTCGCTATAACGCCTCAGGTCTTGGATCTCGTCTCGTAGGTCCTTCATGTGACGGGTCACCAGCTTCCGGAGCAAATATCGCTGGCTGTAGCGGAAGGAGCTCCAGATGTTCGTCTCGGTCACCTCGTTGGCTCGCTGCTTGGTCAGCTTGCGGCTTTGGATTTCACGGGAACGTTTGCGGCACAAGGAGATCTCCTGGGAGGTGTCCTGCATCCACCTTTGGTATTCGCGACTCAACTCACGTATCTTTGCGGTCTTTTGGAGCACAAGATTCCATTGGTGGGCCAGGGCACGTTTCTGGGTCCTAAGATTGGCGTAGCGGCACAAGAGTTCCGTGACCTGGCACTGCAATTGATTCTGGGCTCGCTGCAATTGTCGAATTTCGGCCAGGTGACGGGGAAATCCATGACACTTGTCCATATCCGCCTGCTCCTGCTGCATGGTGGCCTGATCCTCCGTCTGCGACTCGATGGTGCCCTCCAGTTGCTGACGCAAACGGATGTCGCACTGCATAATCTCGATGCGCTTGAGGAGCTGGTCCAGACCCATGATGATGCGTACCTCGGGCGCCTCCTCGTTGGTGGAGGCACCCTCCTCGATCAGGTTGTGTATCTCCAGCTCCTCCGACTCTTCCCCGCAGGGTTCGGTCTCCTTTTCGGCATTCGGATCCTTCCACTTGTACACCTTCACCTCGGTGGGCACACGGGGCTGGCACTTGGCTGCACTTCGCTCAATCACATCGACATCCGCCAGCTTCATCTTGTGGAAGTCGGGCAGGTCGGCCAGCAGGTCAGACTCGCGATCCATCAGATAGTCCCTGGGATGCAGGGCATCAAAGCCCGTATCCTGATCCATGTTGATCTCTTTGTTTGGCTCTCGATTTGATTCGAATATTGTTTCAGTGTGAATTTTTAGTTGGGGACTGGGATATTTTGAGGAGGTAGGCAGTATATCGGGTTTAAGTAGCCAACTTTGATTTATGGCTACTATATTATATATGATTTGAAAAATATAAATCGATTGTGTTTCGATAATATTGATATTTTAACGTTACAATCAATTTTATGCAATTTTTAAAAATTTGCTAACCTTTTTCTATATTTAAAAATGTGTACAAAATAATTTGACAATATTTTTGAAATGATTTGAATGCGATTTATTTATCGATAAAAATTCCCAATCGATATACTGGATTTTTTTACCTTAAAACCGATTTTATGCAATTTTAAAAATGTGCAACCCTTTTTTAATATTTATAAATTTCTAAAAAATAAGTTGACGATATTTTTGAAATGATTTGAATGCGATTTATTTATCTATCAACATTCCTAATCAATATTAATATCGATATACTGGATTTATCGATTTTACTAAATATTTAAAAATTGGCAAACTGTTTAAATATTAAAAAATTTTATGTATTTTTTATAGTAATTTATTTTTTTTATTTTAAATTAATAAATTTTTGTTTTTTACTTTGAAGTATATAAAATAGTAAAGAAAACACTTTCTTCACCAGTTCTCCCACAATATATACATATTTACACCTTTGAGATCCGCTCCTGGCATTTACTTTTTGTGCTGATAAGAAAATTTATGGTTTGCCAGTTGCTCTGGCGGCATAATTGCGCACCCACATCCACAATCCACAACGAAAATCCCCCAGAAAACACATCCACAACTCCACATGAAGTCCGGCAGCGAAAAGAAAAGAATTGAAGGCTGAAGAGGAGGCAAAGAGGCTGGGGAACTGGGGACTGGTGGGACTTGGGACTTGAGACTAGAACTGGGGCTGGGCTTTGGCGTGTGGCTTCATCGCCAATTCTTTTGGTCAGGCCCTGCTTCCCCCATATTTGCCGCGAGCTGGTGCCGCCAGTTGACTTTGTTTACCCGCAAGTTGTAATTTTCTACGAAAAACCGTCAGCCGCAGAATTGCTTTTCTCCAACTCGCAGTTTTCAGTCGCAGTTTTCAGTCTCTGTCTCTGATAAGTCCCGCTTCTGTCTGTCTTCCTCTCTGTCAGTATGGAGTAGTACTCCCTCACCTCGCCTCACCCCTTGGTTTCTTCATCATTCTTCATAGCTTCTTGGCTTCTTGGCTTCTTGGCTTCTTTCTTCATAGCTTCTTTTTTGTTTTTTGTGTTTTTTTTCCTGGGCAATTGCAATTGTTGCCCCAAAACTGCGGTCTCTGCGGTGATCTTTCTTCTGGGCCTTGGCTTGCTAATTGCTTGGCCAGAGTTTTGGGACTCTACTTAGGGCATTTTGTCTACGAAAGATGTGGATATCACTAATAAAAATAATATTGCTTAATTTTTAACTAGTTAAATTTATAATAAAAATTTAGGCTGTCTACAAAAAATTCTACTAAAAATGTAAGCTTTGTAAGCCATCATTTTTATATATATTTCTAAAACACAAGGTAAAAATATAAATTATTTTACTGTGTACACCTTTCCACGACAGCGATTGACAGGCTTTTAGCCAAGCTTCTTGGCCATTCCATTTGGAGCTTAGGCCATCATCTTGGCCATCCGTCGAATGCTGAATTGTCACATGTGGAATTTCGCAGGTCTCTGAGAAAAGGCTTAAGCATGTGAGCTGAAGATAGGATACCCATCCCAAGAATGGGGTCACGTTGGGTAAATATTAAGTAAAGACTGGCCTAAAGTGTGGCTATATAAGAAGTAAATCCAGTAATTTTCTTTCAGGACAACTAACTACCAAAAATTCCTATCAGAATAAAAATTACCATAATAATCTTCTCTATATATATTTTTAAATGTTTTTTTTTGTCTTTCTATTTTGCATTGGCTAAAAGAAATACAAATAAAAACATAGAAAGAAAAAATGAATTATGGCTGGGCGGTGGGAACCTCGACGAACTGTACCGCTAAGATGCCTAATTACATCCAAGACGATGTGATGACCGATGATGGCCATAAAAGTTCACATGATCTGCTGATCTTACCCCGGGTCTGGGAGCTCCAAGCTCCAAGCTCTGAGCTCTTCTCTGGTCATCCAGGAAGTTCAAGTGCGCGAGAATAGAAAGAATTACGCTGCAAGTCAAAACTTTGTTGGCAAAAATCAGTAGCTGAGGAGAGTCTGCTTTGCAGATAAGCGATCATAAAATAATAAGGAGAAAAAAAAATAGAAAAAAAAAATATGATGTTCGAATCAGAACTAAAAGAAAACGAGTAGCGAAAAATGCAATATACATTAGATATAGAACAAGTCTATAGAAAATTACGATTTATGTAACAAGTCGAGGAATTCAAGTGCATTTATTTCCGCATCTGGAACTAAGTGGAGAAGCGAGCGCATAAAAAAATAATACCAGGGAAAACAACAACAAATGATGGTTAGCTAGGATACCCTGTAAAAATATTAGCTAATTAAATAAATTAAAAAAAAATTAAGTAAAGGAATTTAAGGCCATAATAGAGGTAAAGGAAGTATATTAAAAGACCAAATAATAAAGCTTAAAAATTCGTTCAAAATGAAAGCTTATTAAAAATACTTAAATATATATTTTAATAATATTTAAAATATATATAAAAACATATATACCTGCCATCCAATATACCTTCCTTACTCCCCAAAGATATAAGCTGCCGATCGGAAAGCAAAAAGCAAAGAAAGCGTTTCGCAGCAATGGAACATTGAATCATTGAGGAGGAGGAGGAGGTGTAGGTAGGGGGGAACTAGTGCCTAGTCCAGTCCTGGATTGGTGCAGTGCATCCATCAGAGCATCGCAGATCAGATCAACTGGCCGCTGTGAGTCAGTCAGTCACCCATTTGGACAGTCAGTCGTTCGGTCGGTCGGTTATTAAATGTGACCATAAGAAATAGAAGCAAAACACGCAGGCGCAGCTGCTGGAGGGGGAGAGGGGGTCTATGACACAACAGCAGGTACACTGCAATTAATTGGGGGAGCTAAATAGATTTGTAGAACCTTAACACGATAAAGAATTTTTTAAAGAGCTAAGAAAATAAATATATTTTGTATATATATATTTAATTTGTTGAATTTTCTTAATTATTGTATTTTTTAATATTTCATTAATTTTTCTTTGGTTATTTTTTGTCAATATTATTTAAAAAATTTTTTTTTTATTATTATTATTGTTATTTATATATATTTTTTTCTTAATTTAATGTTAATATATTTACTTTTTATGTATATTTTAATTTAATGTTTATATTTATATTTAAATTGTTCTATTACTTATTTTTTTTATATTATTTATTTATTTTTTTATTTATATTGTTTATATTATTTATATTATTTATATTATTTATATTATTTATATTATTTATATTTATATTATTTATATTATTTATATTATTTATATTATTTTTATTATTTATATTTCCCCATGTTATATTTTATTCCTATAATTTTCCCCAGTGCTTTTGAGACTGAGAAATGGACTTGGACAGAAATCATGGCGCTGTGCTAAAGCGTAAAGGCAAAGAATTATAATTTTCCAATCAACTGATAAATTTTTAATGATGCGACGGACCGAGGACTCCGGGATCTCTAATATGTTGTCCAAAGTGCATGCTGGAATCCCGAGACCCAACCAAGTCCACAATCCCAGTGTCCCCGTGTCCCAGTGTCCCGATGATGATAAGCATGTGGCCAGGTGATCATGAGCATCGTCATCGCTGGCATCGGACATGTGTAAGAGGCATTCCCATAGGTGTGATTGCCGGCGCGCAAGAACAAGTAAGACACCAAATTACTGTTACCTAGACTCGCACACACACTTATATACACACACACACACACACACACACACATACTATAGACGGCGGCGGGTGGTCGATTGGGAGTGGAAAATCAATGGGGAAAAGCTGAGGGAATTACAGGGGAAAAATAGGCGCCGCGAATTCACCTGGTGACGTCTGTCTGCCGTTGACTCCTCAGCCATTGGCACTGGACCAAAAAAAAAAGTGGTGGCTTCGTGATCGATACGATCCCATGGATCGTATTCCTCACTCCCTGCCCGAGAAGGCTTTCCCTCTTTCTCTTGCTCAGTGTTTTTCTGGATAGATTTCCCATGCTAATATATTTTCACATATTCTTATGGAGTAACTCAAGTCTAGAAAAGGCTCTTTAGCGCCAATAAAAATATAACTTTAATTTGTTTTCTTTTTAACATTTTACATATTTTATATTAGGTACTTAACGTATTTACTTTATTTTGCTTTAAACTTTATATTTAATTGCTTGATAAATTAATTAATAATTTTTAAAGTGTAAATATATATTTAATACAATTAAAATTCTATAAAAATATCTGTAGAGCCTTAAAATTCAGAAATTAACTGATAAACCTTTATTTTTTATTTAATACATTATCACATACAAATATCAAATATATAAAAAATATATATATAAAAATAATAAACAAATTATTTTTGGATTTACCTTGCTTGTATAAGTAAAATATATCAATTACATTAAGTTTGGCATTTTTTTAATATTTCATATTTTGTTTTCATTATTTAAATACTAAATATAAACAATTAAAATACCACAAAATATATACAAAATTCTTAGATTTCCTTTCCCTAAAAATATATTTTTTTTAGTGATAATAAATATAAATAAAAATATAATAAATAATAATTAAATATAATAATAAATAAAAAAATATAATAAGAAATAATATAATATAATAACTAATAATATATATTAAATGCTCTTAAAATAAGTTTATTATCTTTTCTTTGGTTCACAAATTTCCTCTTAATTTTTCACATTTTCTCACAGTCATGGGAGCGTTTTACATTTTGGCAAACGATCGATTGTGTGCGACCGTTATTTAATAAGGAAAATTTTTAGCTAGCCAGGGGAGGAGATGGGAAAGGGGAAGGGGAAGGGGCTTGGGTTTCTCAGGTGGCGATGTGTCCATGTCTATGTCCAAGTCGAAAGGCGCCAAAAGCTTCACTGAGCAACGTTCTTTGAGGTTTTTTTGTTGTATATTTTTCCTAAAGTTTTCTAGCGTTTTTTAGCATAGTTTTTTTGCAGCCCGCAGCCCGTTGCACGCATACAAATTACGAATGCAAATGCGAAATTGTAGACCCCAACAAAAAAGAAAAAGAAAAGAAAACCCCCCCTAAGAACCCCCTCTTTCTTTTTTTTGGCTGCCTTAAGGAAAAGGCGGATCGAATGGACAGCAAATTGTTCGCACGCTTTGCTCCCAGGGAGAAAAATAAAGAAAAAAAAAAATAAAGAAAAAAAATAAATAGAAAAAAAGAAAATAAAAGCAGTGAAGAAAAACGTAAATGCATTGGCTTTAGCGATTTTTCGCACATTTTCTTTTATTTTTCAATTACGACGTGGTCGAAGTGAGACAAAGCCAACAGATATAGAAGTATCGGGTAACCAAGGGGAGGGAGGTAGGGATGGGGAACTCCTCAAGCCAAGAACCGAAAGCCAATAAAAAGTTGATCGTCTCCTCGTTGCTGCCTTCTTTTTTTTTGTAACCATTTTTTTCTCCCCATCGATGATCATCGCAGTTTGTCAATTAATTGATTGCATTCTCTGCAATTGCCTTAGCCAACAATAATAACTGTCGTATTTGCGCTTAAATATGTGCATCTTTTATCCACCTCCCCTCTCCGTCACCCTAAGATCAGATCGAGGAAAATCGAAGGAGGGAAATTGTAGAAAAATTGTAGGAAAAGAAATCGTTCTGGTGACTATGTAAAAGTTGTTTCACTTTGTACGCAAAAGTTTATAGGAGTCTTTAAAAAACTTTGTCAAGATTTAATTAAATTTTGAATTATATAAAAATTAGTTTTATATCTTACAAGTATCAAAAAGTTCATTTAGATAACATTTAAAATATTTAATAAATAATAATATTATAATTTTTAATTCGCAAAAAGGGATTTATTTAAATTTTAATAAATTATATACAAATTAGTTCATTCATATAATTTTTAATATATTCAACAAATAATATATAATATTTAAAGGAGGAGAATAATTTGTTTTCTTTTCGGATTTTTTCTGTATATCTGCATAAATATTAACATAAATATTTAAATATATATAATTAAATTATATAAATTAAAATTTAATTTAAATTTAAAAAATTATACATAAAAATTTTAAATTAAAATTTAAAAAGACTATAAATAAAAATTTAAATTTAAAAAAAATTTAAATAACAATTTAAATTTAAATTTAAAGAAATTGTAAATAAAAATTAGAATTTAAATTTAAAAAAAATATTAATAAAAATTGAAATTAAAATTAAAAAAAAAAACTTATAAATAAAAATTTTAATTTAAATTTAAAAAAATTATAAATTCAAATTAAAATTAGATATATAATTTATATATTTATAATATTTCAATTCTAAATTTAAATATTTAAGGTAAAGGCTTTTTTTCCTTTGTTTTTTTTTGCAAATCAAGAGCATTTGCAAGTCACCCAATGCATAAATCAAAAATAAAAGAAAAATCCAAGAAAACCATACACTTGATACCCCAAAAAAAGAGGCAAAGACCGAGCCCGAGGGTCCGCCGCCAATTGATTTATCTCATATACTTATATTCGGACTTTAGTGCAACGGCATTTGACGTGAGTTTTGGACTCCACTTGGCATTTCTTTGGTTTCGGCTGGGTTCTCAGGCTCAATTACCCAGAGACCAAAACGAATTTTGCATTTTGCTTGAGTTTTTCAACTATATATATATATTTTTTTTATTTTTTCCTCATAAATTTTCTTTAAATTGGAAAAAATAAAGTTGAAATGTGACTGCCTTTGAGTTTGTTTAATTTGAAAATTGATTTTCCCGCCCTGTAGAATTTCCATTAGAATTAATTCGAAACTAAGAGGGTTTCCCTGTCAAGAATATGTAAATTGATAATGCAGATTCATCAGATTCGTCTACTTTATGGCTTTTCACCAGTTCTTCAACCAGAATCGTAGAGCTCTCTGTGGCTTTTTTATGGGCCCCTACTGGGGGACCCCTGGTTGCATCAAAGAACTTGACAAAATATATGCGTATATATTTATTTATTTATATTATTGTCTTTTTTTTATTTTTTTTGTTTGCTTTTTTCTGTCTTTTCGAAACTCGTTTCATTATTCTTTTCATTTCGCCTGCCGGCTTTTGTTTCGTTTCATTTCATTTCATTTCATTTTTTAATTGTCCGCATTTGGTTTTGTTGCCCAATTAGGATTTTCTATAGAAAGCCAATGGGTTTATTTTATTTTATTGGATTTTAATGAATGCAATTCCAAATCCATCCGAAATCCATTGTTGGTTCCCTCTGATTTTTATGGTTTTCTAATTGGGGGAAATGTCAACTTGGCCATGGCCGGCACTCTGCCATCAAAACTGAATCCAAAGGTGAAGAAAGGTAAGCAAGGTCGCCCTCAAAAAATAGACACAAAAAAATAATGGAAAACAAAGCCTAGGCGGGATCAGCTTTTAAAATAAAAGAATTAAAAAAATAAATAAGAAAACAATCTAAACATTTCTTTTTGGCTTTTTATTTGTGCTTCTTTTTATACATTTAAAATGAGAACAAACTTCGCGGATATATTAGGAATTATTTATTTTATTTCTTTATTTTATTTTATTTTATTTCTTTATTCTTTTATTTTATTTTTTTTTTATTTTAATTTTTTTTTTTATTTGATTTTTAATTTAATTTAATTTTGTTTTTTAATAGTAAATATTTTGTTTTTAATTTTATTTACCTTGAAAATCAGGAATTATTAAAAACTAGTGACTTTTTTAAGAGATTTGTTTTTTAAGGCTTTCCTTAATTTAATTTACATTTTTTACTCATAAAAATAATATTTAAAATGCTTTTAATGTTTTAAGAGGCCAGAATACCTAAGGGGCACTTTCTTTAATTATTTAAATATTTTTTTTTATTAAATAAATAATTTTATAATTTAAAAATTTTTAATATCGTATTTTTAAATAGTTAAAACCTTAATTTCTCTGAATAATTATTAAAAAAACACAATTAAAAACCACTTCACTTGAAATATAATTACTCTACGAGTTCTTTTACATTTCTTAGCTTACATTTACTCTCAAATTTATCTTCTTTCTCCCCATTTATTTATTATTTTCTAGGATTTCCGCTTCCCAGGCTTCCCTCTCATTTTGCGGAAGTTAAACCATGAAAAGAAGAACAATTTGAGCTATTTTCTAACCCAAAAATTGTATGAATATAAAATTCTATTCCCGCCCTCGGCTCCACCTTAACCTTTTCAGGTTTCCCAGGGCCCGTTATGCTCTCTAAAAATTCTAGAAATTAGGGGGAGCTTCCGCTTCATCGTCAGGCATGGGAATCCGCGGATATATATAAATATATATACATACATATATAAGACATCGTCAACAACCCTTCTGCGGCGCACCCTTGATCATCTGTGGTGCCGCGATCCTCACGATCTGTCACAGGTAGATCAAATCTAACAGGGTTAGGAAATATACAGATATAGGCAAAATAATAGTAGCAGCTTGCTAATATATTTTAATATTTAAAGAGATTTTTAAGTGCCCAAATATGATTTTAATATATTTCATAAAAACAATATTTAAGGAAATTTGGTTAAAATAAATATTAAATATATGTTTGAAATTTAAACTTAATTTTTAATACGAAATTAATTCGTCAGAAATTAAAAATTTAGACATTTCATTATTCTTAACATATTTTATAATTTATACCTTTAATTAACCCTAAAATATTTTAAAAAATAAAAATAAATAACCTAAAATTAAATTCTCATATTCCGCTGCTATTTTGATGTCCACAGTTGTGCTCTATTATAGAAACGGTGCGAGAATGAATATTTAACGGATGCTACCTGCTCCGCTGTGGCACTTCCCCCTATGCAGGATGCAAAATAAAGGAACAACATGTACCTTTCGAGTCTAGTATACAAATCTCACATATCGATCAACACAATTTGATTCGCATTTCCACGATCGGTATAGCACACCCTCACAGAATTTTCCCCAATCCGTGGGAAAGCCACACAGGTGCTGTTTCCAAGAACGGCAGCAATATGAAATTTAATACGTTTTCTCTTGCTTAGATTTTTTGCCATCTCCCTTAGGATAAACATTTGTTGCAAATATTTATTTAATCCGATTTTGTGAGTGTTTTTTTGTGTGAGAATTTTCCTCGTGTTGGATCATTTTTCCACATATTTTCCTCAGTTGTTTTTCCTTTGTTGTCTGTTGTGTGTGTGGTCAATGGGATATTGACCAAAGAATGAAAGATCTGACAATTAACGAAAATGATTTGATAAAACAGAAGCTGAGGCAGAAGACAACCGCAATAATGACAGTCGCACAAATCGACAAATCACGATCACACAGAAGATCACGATTTCTTGGCCCAAAAGATCAGGTCCAAACTGAAAAAAAAAAAAACAAAAAATACAACAAAGAAAAATACAAGAAAAAAAACACAAGAAAACGAAGAGGAAAACTTTGACAAACAGAAGCTTAAAGGCGGACATTGTCAATTCTTCATATTGCTGGCCAAGTTGGCAACTTGAAAAGCCAAAAAAACAAACCCAATACCAATCGCCAATCTCTTTCCTTATCCCTAAAACCCAAAGTCTCCAAACTCTCTAGGGAAATTTGGAATAAAAAATAAAGTAACGAAGTTTTTAATACTCTTGTGAAGAATTGAAATAATAAAATAATAATAATAATAAGAAGACATAATTGTAATACATAAATTTGATGATATTTTTTATATAATTATAAAAAAATTGATTTTATTTACAAAATACCTTTAATTATTGACAATAATTTTAGCATTAAAGAAAAATAAGTTAAAAACTTATATTCAATGTTTTTTGTATAATTTTTTTATATACAAATTATTATTTTACAATTATATTTATTATTATATATATTATTTTAATTATTTATATAAATTCTAGAATTATATATATATATATATTTTTTTTTTATTTTTTTATGAATGTTATATATACATAATATAACTAAAAGAATATTCCTTAAGTTTATTTATTATATTACTGAAGGAAATATATTTGAAGAAAAAACTTTAAATATATTTATTTATTTGTATTTTATTTGTTTATTTTTATTTTATTATTTATTATTCTTTATTTTTTATTTACATTTATATTTATGTTTTTATTTACCATATTTCCTTCAAAATAAAATACCTAGGCTCCCTTCGTTATTGCTACCCTTTCCCCAGACACTGAATGTTGTCAACATTGGATCATGGCGCATGCTTCAGTAGCCAAGAAAACAATGAAAAAAAAAACTAGGAAAAAACATTGGCAAACAACTCTCGATGGCCCAAACGAAATGTGGCCAAAATGTGTAAGCAATTTGTCAACATGTTGTGACAACCAAACCGAGTTAAGCCCAACGAACAGCAACTAGCAACTAGCAACCAGCAACAACGAACCGCAGCAGCAGCAGCAAAAACATCAACCTCTGCAACATTGGCAACAGCAGCAGCAGCAGAGCCAACATTATTGACATTAGGGCACCTGTTTGTTTGCCAACTAAACTATGATTACCGTTTGATGTCAGCCTAAGATTATACACTAACTTGGGTCTATTAAAAAAAGAGGTAAAGTTTGGCTACACTGAGATATATATATAAATATAAATAAATTATATTAAGAAATTTTTATAAGAAATAATTTATACATTTGTTTTATTTAATAATAATAATAATAAATTTAAAAAATTCTATTTAAATTTTAAATATATATATTTAATTAAATAACATTGTAAAACATTCAAATACACTCAAAAAAAAATCCAGAAAAATATGATAAAGTATATGTGGGTATTAATCATAATTTTCTTGATTTTTTTTAATGAAAAAAAATTTTTTTTGATTTTTGTTTGTTTTTATTTTGATTTTTTGATTTTTAAAAATTAAAAAAATTTAAAATTAACTTAATTTTTTTGTTTAATGTTTCTTAAAAATCTATAAAAATGTTTAATTATATGTGGGTATTAATTATTATTTTTAAAATTTTTTTTTTTAGAATATTTTAAATCATATTTTACAATTTATAAGAAGCCTTTAAAGATCCACTAAGAAATGTTAAGGTTTCGCTGTGTTACATTTCAAAATCAATGAATCCTCACTATATATTTTTTAAGAATAATATTGCTATATTCCTTAATGCCACAACTCATCCATAAAGAGTGTATTCCTGACTTCTTTGTGACTCCTTTAAGAATTGCGATTATTGCTTTCGTGTCATTTTCTTGTCATTGAGCCGACAGCACGCGTATATATATATGTATATCGGTGTATATATATATATATCTAAAAGGCAACAATATCAACAAGTTGGTCATAACTCGTGACTGACTGAACCGTAGAGTTGGTGGGGAGAAAAGGTGAAGCTTTGGTTTTGACCAGAGACCGAACGTCAACGTTAATCACAGACAAAATAAACTCCAGACTAAAGAGGCGGGGCGGGGGAGGTGAAGGAAGGCACTGAGAAAAATTACAACAAAATTGGGAAGAATTTGAAGTAGTATCTAGATACTGAAGAAACTCTAGAAAGATATATATATTTATTAGACAGTTTGCGATAAAATCGATATTTGTTAAATTCGATAAAGATTACATTTTTAATTTTATAATTTAAAAGAAATTTATAAGAAAAGAACTATGTTAAGAACTATTATTTTAAGAGTTAAGAAGAGTTTATTAAAAATGTATTAAAAAGAACAAACGAATTAAAATAATATTCGATAAAATTTATATGTCAAAGATAAACTTTATATTTTTTTATAGTTAAAATTTCGATATATTAAACTAAACGATACTTTCGATATGGCAATTTAACTGTTATATTATTTTATAGTCTTTCTCTCTTTAAACTATCTATTTTTAAACCCCTAATTAATTTCTTAAATATTTTTATAAGTATTAAAAAGAATTAGCATTTATCAAAACTACTTTTTAGTGATCTAACATAACTTTAATCCTTGTTATTTCCAGTGCCAGGGTTTTGGGAGTCAAGTGGCCAAGTGAAAGAGCCAAACGTCTGAGAGCAAGTCTCGGACCCAGTCCAGGCTGCACTTTGTGGCCACAACTCATTGGCAAAATGTTTCTTTTACTTCGGTTTTTGTTTCTTCTTTTCCCAGTTTTATGTTGTTGTTTTTTGTTTTTTTGGTCAATGAACAAGAAAAATGGGTTTTCACGGTTACATGCGTCCCAGCGGCGGCTCATATGCATATGAGATGGTGATGGTTAGCCATAAGTATGAGTAATATGCATATGGAGTTGGAAAATCGGAAAAGCCAGAGCGCGTGCAGGTGTGTGATACTCGGTGGTTGGGGGAAAAATGATGCCTCAACAAAATACACACATACAGTCTTTGAATACACATCCTGTTCTCACGACTAAAAGGAGCAGTCCTTGTCAAAAGGATCTCTTCTCCATTTCCCATTCACGCCTCTTCAAAAAATCCAGGTAAAACCCAAAACAAAATCATCTGCAGGTAGCATCAGCCCTGACAGATGACACTTTTCTCCTTATCCTTGCCAAAAACAGAACAAAATTAAATTTCAATCAAGGTCCTTTTGTAGCCCTTGGTCCACTTTCACTTTTACTCTGGATTTCATTTTATCTCCAGACATTTCCTCTTATCTTAATGAGCTCAGTGAGTAGAAAAGAATTGCTTGCACCCTCTTACCAAAAATTACGAAAAAAAAGAAACAGAAAAAGATAAACTGAAATTAAATTATGGAAATCTTTCTACCTTCCCGGAGAGAGCCATTACATGGCTGAGCAATTTCTTCCAAGCCGAAGCCCTTTATTTTTTTATTTATTTTTGAGGGGTTAAGCAGGTGGTGATTCTAGGAAGTTCAGGTGCTGAAAGCATTTGCATGGCTTTATTGGTTAATTAAGCTGTTGATTTTCCTCGAAATTAAGGGGGGAGGAAATATTAAGGGGCACTGGAGAAAAAGGGGAGGGTATTTATATATAGTAAATAAATATTATAATATATAAAGATATCGTGGGAATAAGAATATAATTATTTTGTTATAATATTTATGCTTAAAAGTATTTATATAAATATTTTTAATTATTATTATCAATAATTTTATATTATATTATAGCTAATTTATGGTATTATTTATTTATATAGTATTTTATTAATTTTATTATTATATTTGTTTTATTTATTATTGTATAATTTGTTTATTTTTCATTTAATTTAAGCAGTTTATCATATTTAAATTAATTTTTAAATATTGTTTTTCACTTCAATATATTTTTTAAAATAAAAAATATTGCTTAAAAATGGTTATTATTAAATAAAAAATATTTATATATATATTAATATTAAATATATTAATAAAATAATTTAAACTTATATTTTTATAACGGAATATAAAATTATATATATAGTAAAAAGGTTTTATTATATTTTAATATATTTTTTTTAATATTTATTAATTTTTCATTATAAAAATAAATATAAATAATAAATATAATATATAAATATTTTGTAAAATTTAATTTAAAAAATTCCTACTCAATATTTAAGCGTAATCTACACTTATTTCAAATTGTTTTTGCATTTAATTAATGTTTAAATAAATATAAAAAATTAAATAAATATATTTATAAATAATTTAAACATTGTTTTAGCTTATCTAACCGTTTTTGTGGTATTTATTAATTGTTTAAAATAATAAAAATAATAATTAACAAATTAAAAATTAATTTCCTCATTATATACGACTAAATTAAACAGTTTTTTGTTCCCTGTAAAATGCGTAGAGCGGAGGAAGACCCACTTTCTTGGCTAATGACAAGTTTGTGGTTAGCCTGGCATAATTAAAGTGCAGTCGCAGTCTGAATAGCCGTAACAAAAACATTAGAAACAAAATATTTATATGTGCAATCCGTGGGAGGGGTAAACCCTCCCCCTTTCAGTGAACCACGTGCTGCTGGTGCTGCTGCTGGTCGTCTTGGTCGCGTGCCCATCGAACCCCACCCATTAACCCACTCCCTGCATAACCTTTACCATTCATATACATATATATCTTGGCCAAGATCAGACGCACGCTCTGTGGTGGTCAATCATGGCAGTCAGCCGGCCGTTAAGCCCCAAGCTCAACTGTACCTGGCCAGCGCCCGAAACAGTGACAAATTCATCAAGAAAATAACAGAAAATATTATTTGTTTACTAGAAATAATTTTTAAGCTAATGGTCCTAATGAAAAGTAATCAAAAAATCGAAAAAGAATCATATCTGGATTGGCTTTAACTGGATGAAGTTATTAAAACTTGTTCAGAAAAGTATGGGAATGGGTTGGAGATGTGGCAGGGAGTGCAATGAATGTTGCATGTGGAGCAGCTGCAACAACTGTGAACTCAAACTCGTCCAGTCTCCCTCTCCCTCTCTATCTCGCTCTCTGTCTCTCTCTCTAGGCTGCCTTCACGTTGTCTCTCAAGTATTTGTCAATTAGATTTTTAATTGCTGAAATATGAATGTAGGCGCAACACACCAACAGCCACAGCCAAAGCAACAGCAACAAATGCCATGACTTTGACGTTGACAGCGGCAATAGCAACAGCAACAGCAGCAGCAGCAGCAGCAGCAGCATCTGCAACATCTGCAACATCAGCAGCAGCAGCAGCAACAGCATCTGCAGCCTGTTTTGCCTGTTGTGTCTGTCAAGTGCTGCTTGTTTATCCTTTTTCTAAACAGATCTAAACATATTTTATAAAATTTATATTTTTTACATTTTTAAAATATTTTTTCAATATTTCTTTTTATATAAATTTATCTCTCTGATCTATTTATTTATCTATAAATTATTTTTAATTTAACTTTAATTATTTTTAATTAAATTTTAATAGTTTTTAAATTGAATTTTAATTATTTTTAATTTAATTTCAAATATTTTTAAATTTAATTTTAATTATAATTATTTTTAATTATTTTTAAATTAAATTTTAATTATTTTTAATTTAATTTTAATTATTTTTAATTTAATTTTATCTATTTTTAAATTTAATTAAAAATATTTTTAATTTGATTTTAATGATTTTTAATTTTAATTTTAATTATTTTAAATTTAATTTTAATTATTTTTAAATTTAATTTTAATTATTTTTTAATTTTATTGTAATTAACTTCAATTTAATTTGAATTATTTTTAATCCCATTAAAATAACCCACTCAATTCTATAATTCTTATCCTTTTTTTGCTAAAATCTCTATCCTTCTTCGCCCAATCTCTGCCGCTCATCACTGGCGACAAGTAAACTTGTTGCTGCCGCAGACAACGATGACGATGACGACGGAGACGACGACGACGATTATTAAATGCAACTTAGATCAGATCAACAGCAGCGGCAGCAGCAGCAGCGAACGCGATTAAATCGAAATTCTATGCGCCATCGAGCGCTCGTCGTGGAAATAATGCGATATGCCTCCTCCTGCGTCCCCACCCAGGCGAGAGAGAGAGAGATCCATATAGAATCCAGTCATATAAAATCCAGTCAAGATGGATCGCGTGCCAGGAGACTGCGACTAGTTGAAATATTGTTATTATGCTTTGGCTAAAAGTGAATGATTGCCGGTGAGCCCGGCAAGGAAAACCTGGCGGGAAATCTCCAAGTTTCCATGCAGCTGCAGCAGACTGCAGACGATGCTTAGAACTATAACGCAGAAGAAGGCTTTGCAAACAGCATTTGCAACATTTTTCCCCAAAAAAACAGTTGCTGTTGCACTTGCCAGTTGCAACATGATGATGCATGCTGATAGACGACGATAGATTATCAGGCAACGTGCAACGTGCAACTGGGAAATCTTCTTAGGCTTCTCCTGGACCTGGCGAAGGTTGTTCTTTGGCCAGCATTTAATGGCTTATCAAACAGGTGATCGAAAGGCAACAAAAATCACAGGAAATAAAGCCACAAAAAGATGTAGAAATTGAATAAACAAATAAGAGATATGATCACTTGGCAGGGAAAAAGTAAGGAAAACTAGGGAAAAAAGTCAACTTGAAATAGGGAGATGGTGAAATATTAATTTTAGTTTATAAAAAATTAATAAAAAATATGTTTTAAAATATTTTAATACCTAAATAATTAATTGCTTAACTTTTTATATTTAGGATGATTGGGATGTAAAAAATAGTATCAGTTATAAAAAGTAACAGGAAAACAATGAAATTTAAGAAAAATTTAAACAATAAACAGGGAAATACGTAAAAAATTGATTTTATTTTAAAGAAATGTCACAAAAAGGACAAAGTTCTTTAAAATAAAAGAAATATAGAAATACTTAGACAATTATTAGTAATTAATTTAGATTTATTTTTGATTTGTAAAAATAAATATTTGATAAATAAATAAAAATAAAAATAATATACAATTATTATATTATTATACAATTATTACTTTGTTATAGTTTAATCCAAATGATTGGGGTAAATTTATATAACTTTATCTTATGTTCTTGACTATATTTTCATTAATACTTTTAGCTAATTTCCACAAATATGTATATATTTTTTACCACATTTATGAGTAAATAAGGAAGAAGATGAATATTTATAAATAATTCCATAAAAAACTCGAAAATCTAGGATAGCAACATAGCTGCTTATAAGCCCGAACATTAACAATATCTTCAACAACATTTTCAGTAGCAGTAATAAATTAATTAAGCACTCTCACCTCCCCACCTCTCCCTCCCCCTGCTGCTTCTACCTAATTCCTCTTTTATCCTCTTTCACTTGGAGGCCTAATTAAAATTAACGCCGGATTACGCATACGCCACGTGTGTGGAGTCAAGAAAAAATAATAAGGATAAAGAACCTGGGATTTGCCAGCGTAGAAGAGTTAATCTTCCCGAAGGGGGAGATGCGAGTGAGTACTCATATTCATACTTAGACTTGGACTCCGACGAGTATCGGCAATGTTTGCATAGAGTGCACTTACCGTTACCTCGCCGAGGAGGAATCAATGTGCGAGTCTGTATATAAATATTTTCATTTGCCGCACGGCTGCTGGCTGAGTGACTACACGAGAGACCCTGACTTTAGCTTCTTTTTTTCTCCTCCCCACTTGCCACTTGCCACTTGCCATTTGCCACATGCAGCAACGTGCCTCGTTCGCATTTGGCCAAGGCATGATTTTCCACGGTTGCCATAAACCATGTTTCTGTCGTGCCACACATAAAAAAATATAATAATAATAATATAAAAACTAAATATATGATTAAATCTGTCTTTTTTGTATATATATTATATATATTTTTTTATTATTATTAAGAAATGTATTGCCCTTTATGGGTGAAATTGTTAATTTCAATTGGTAAAATTATTGTTGAATTCATTGGTGAATTTATTGTTGAATTCATTGGGGAATTTATTGTTAAATTCTTTGGTGAATTTATTATTTTTTTAATTCGTTCAACAATACTTTGTTTAAAATTAAATAAATATTTAAAAAAATATAAAATAAAGTCGCTTTTCATTGTTGATTTGTAAAATAAATGTAAAAATATTCATTACTTAATATTTCTGTGAATATATCACAAGAAATTCATTGGTGAACCTTTTTCGTTAGTCGAAAAATTTATAATTTATTGGTGAATTCTTTTGTAAATTAATTATTCCTGTGCTTCGTTTATAAATTATGAAAACTAATCAAAATTTCATTGGTAAAATTGAAAATACTTGTAAGTGTAATTATTGGTAAATTAATTATTGGTGAATAAATTATTGGTGAATTAATTATTGAAGTAGGCAGTTATATTATATTTTATTTAAATTATTTTAGTTTTCTTTTAAATAAAGTCCCTTTAGTGAAGGGAATTATTACATAAGAACTCCATAGAATATTAATCTAGTTGATTGTTATATTTTTTTATTCATAATTTCTTAGTTTCAAACAAAATATAAAGAGGCTCCTTTCTCTTCTGCCTAGCTCTCTGATGCTTCAAGGGCCCAAAAACCCATTCGAAACATATTAATTCATATTAAAATAGAAGTAGAAGGGGTATCTTGAAATCTATATGGGAAAAGAATAAGATGCTGTGATACTCTATAAGAAAAAGGGTATATTTAAAGAGGAAAAGGGAGAAGTTTTAACCCAAAAATAAATTAAATAATTTAACAAAATATTATAAAAAAAAATCTAAATGTTTTTATATTAAAAAAAAATTAAAATTATTTTTATAATATTTTATTAAATTATACATTATTAATTTTTTTTATTAAATTATTAAAAAAATTTTTTGGGTTAAAACTTCTCCACTTTCCTCCTTTAATATAATATATATAAATTAATTTAAACAAATATTGATGAATTATATTAAATTATTTTAATCTTAGACTCAATTTAGGGTATTAAATTTATAGAAACCCCCTTGCTATTCATTCATTTTTCAGCAATAACATTTTTTGTGTGCCTTCGATGTAAGGAAAATGTTTCATTTCATTTGTTCTTTTCTTGTTTTTTGATTTCTTAAACTTGAATTCCAACAGTGCGACTCGCAAGATTCCGATTCATAATTCAGCGATTTGTCATTTTGTATTTAAATATTTCAACTCGTGGCTGTTGACGGCATTTGCATTTCAATTGACCAACAAAAAAAGCGAAGGGTGACCCACACGAGTGTTGAACTTTAGCGTGCGCCAAGCCGGCGATCACCTGTGATCAGAGATCGAAGATCTTGAGTTCCCTCCAAGAATCTCTTGTTGCTTTTCACACCTTCCACTGACCAAATAAATTGAAGAACGCTGCTAACAAGAATATCGGGGGGAGAAGGAGAAGGAGGAGGAGCTTGAACCGATAAAGATATCAGTTTTCAATAGAGCCACAGAGCTAGTTCGAGTTCGAGTTCGAGTTCTTTTTGACACTTTCCACAAGCAACGATCGATTTTCGATTTGCATAAGTTCACAGTAAATTCTGAAAAACCTCCTATAATCTCAAAAGGGGACCTCATACTAATCGGTAATAAATACAGACTCGTATTTCAAAATAATTTGAATATTTTTGAAAGGGGGGGCCCGACTTGCCCCTGTGGCGTTTGTTTTGTTCGAAATCAAAACATTTCCCGCTGGTGAGGATAAAAAGCTGTAATATTTCACACCTTTCCCTGAGATTTTCCAGCTTTTCAGAGATGCTGCTTAACAACTTAATCAAAGTTGCATTGATATCGCCTCCTCTTTCCATTCTTTTATGTAAATTTATCTCAATCGAAATACTATATATATATATATTTTCCCAAGAAGAGAGATATATATTCAGCTTAGAGTAGGGCTTTTCCTGTTTGCACTCGTAATTCTCTTTCGATTCATACATTTCTCACGTTTTTTGGTCGATTTTGACATTAGCTTTTTGGCTCATTGATATTTATGGCTGATAATTTCAGTTTATTATATCGGCGAGTGAAAGGTTAATGACGGAAAGTCGTCGCTTGTCGCTGGGAAATCAAAATTGAAACTCACCTGTTCTTTTCCGGTTTGAATTTTATTATTTCCGTATGTAGTTTCCACTTTTGTTGATTATATTCCTTTTTTTCTTCAAGGGAAATATCTTTATTTCTGAAATATTTGGCAATAAATAAAAATTTCTATAAATGAATATACAAACTTTAAGCTTTAGCAATGATATTTAAATTGTAAATTAAATTAGTTTTTATGATATAATAAATATAATTTAAATTATAAAATATTCCTGATATTTTTGCTTTTAAATAAAAATTCTATAAAGTAATAACCAAACATTAAGCTTTACCAATGATGAATAAATTGTTAATTAATTGGTTCTTTAGCTATAATAAATATATTTTAATACTTAAAATAATCCTGATATTTTTGTTTATAAAGAAAAATGTCTATAAATTAATATACAAACTTTAGACAATTATATATATTTTATAGAGTAAAAAATGTAAAAATAATATAAAATAAATTTAAAATATTTATATACCAGCAACTGATTTCTGACTCAACTGACTGACTTCCTCTGGACCCTGACTTCACCCTCGTTAACATTCTTTTGGCAAGGCCGAGATCTTTTCTAATATAATTCACACTCGATCTGAAGCGGACAACAGGGCATCGATGCTAATGATGATGTTTAGTGGTTCTTTCTTTCGATTGTTATCATCGCTTGGGCTAAACCTTTCGCCTTGATTCGCTGCCAATTCTATTGATCAATATTTCCAATCGATTTTGAATTCATTTATCTTTCGGCCAGGTAGCCAGGTGTCTGCTGGAATTGATAAAACTTCACGCTTTACTTTTTGGCAAAAAAAAAAAGTCATAAATAATATATAAAGCGAAAAAAAGGAAAAAGAGATTGTCAACACAATGATGATGATGATGATGTTGAATCTCTTGTGTTGTCCACGAAGATGTTAAATAAATTAAAGCATTTGATGGCATTTCGGAATTATGCAAAGTTAATGGGACAGAACATTAAAACACATGACGATTTATTCAGATTACGAGAATGAAATGTATATATATCTTATAGGTTTAAGATATCATTGAGAAAAATACTTTCCCAACAGAGTTGCAAATATATAATTTTTTTTTGCAACACCCCCTTTAAAAGAAAATCTAAAGAAACAATCCATTGTTTGTTCAACTATTTTGTTAACGGTTTTAATTGTTGAGAGTTCTGGCCAAAAGCCAAACACAAAAATTCGCATCTTTTGTGTATTGATTTAGATGGCCCAGACAATAGTCCTGAAATTTTTATTGTCTAAACGCTGGGACTGATGTCTAAAAAAAAAAAAAAAAAAAAAAAAAAAAAAGAAGCTAACCAAAACGACACGAAACGAAACGAGACGAAATAATAACAATAAAATTGAACAATGGCCTGCCATAAATTTTTATTATATTTTACCGATAGTTTTGTCTATAGTTTAAAGTGGCATCTATCCATCTCGTTCTTACTAAATGCCTTCTTTTTTTTATTTATATTTCTATCGATCTGTTTTGCAAATAGGAAGCTGCTGGCAGCAACAGCAACAACAAATATGTCATTGCATACAAAATTTGATTTCATTGTTATCTCTCTCTCTTGCTGGATTTCTGTATTTATTTAAAGAACGTGAATCTATCAGTGGCTTGATTAGGTTATTGAACCTATCGACAGATAGATCTCTGCCTTGGCTTGTTGTTGCTGTTGAGCATGTGTAATAATCGTAAAGGTAATCGTACCTATAAAAGGATCGGTCTAATTGCAACTTGACTAATCCCATTCTAACTTATCTTGGCTCAGCTTGGTGAGGTTCCTATTCCAACTGATTCCATCCAATCCCAACCGATTCGATCCAATCCCAACCAATCCTAACCAATCCGTTCCGTTTACAAGATATTCACTTTTCTGCCGCTGTGCCGTTGTTGGCCAGCAAATTAACGCTTGATTAAGAACAATTTTTAGCCAGATGTTTACAGATTTTTAGTACAGTGTGCCAAAAGTTGGGTTACTTTTGTTATATTAAAAATTTGTAGTAAAGTTGTAAATTAAAAATAATATTACTAAAATATAAATAACAATAAAAAGTCCATGTTAATTTAATAAATTTTATGATCTTGTGTAAAAATAATTATTTTATAATTCAAAAGTTTAATAAATTTCCATAATTTATTTAAATATTTTAGTTTAAATATTTATCTATACTTTATATAATAAAATTATAAGTTTTATAAATCTCTATAATTTTTTTAAAATTTAAATATTTATACATATTTTATATAAAAATATTTTGGTCAAAGTAAAACTTAAAAATATCATAAATAAGCCAAAAGTGTAAAAATTAGTATTATTTTGGTAAATAATTATTTCTAATAATAAATTAAAAATTTTTTTGTAGTAAAATTTTGTGTAAATTTTTGATAATTGTTGTTATTTTGATGATTAATGCTGATCAAGTATTTAAATTATTTATAAGTAAATAATATAATTAAATTTAAATGTTTGTATATAATTTGTTATGATATTTTGTGAAGTTTTACTACATTTCTGACTTCTTTAAATATCTTAAATTGTTCTTGGATATTTTTTTAATTATTGCCTTAATTTTTTAACAAATAATTAATAAATTCCTATGCATTTTCATTAATTTAAATATTTGTTTATAATTTTTTATGAAAATTTTAAAGTTTTACTACATTTTATGAATTATTAAATATCACAAATTATTCTACGAAATTATTTTAGTTATTACTTTAATTTTGTAACAAATAATAAATAAATTCCCATGCATTTTGCCAGTGCAACTCTACCCCTGACTCCATCTCAGTGGCAACTGGTTGCTCAAATTGAATGTCCCGATGTCCCAATGTCTCCTGACTTCATCTCGCAAGTCTCTGGACATCTCTCCCTCTCTACACGGTCTTCGGTTTTGGCCTTCTGTGGCGCTTTGGCCAAGAGTGCGTGGCTAATTGTCGCCGCTAAACTGTTGTTGGCATGCGTTTGACAGTCGGTCAAGTGGGCCTTCTGCTGCTGCGACGACGACAACTAACTAACGTTAAAAACACTAACTCAACTGCTCAACAGTTAGCCACGCCCCTTTGGGCAGCCAGGCTGCTTTTCTTCTTTTTTGTTGGCTAATTTATTTTGATTGAGTTATTAAAATACTTGTTTACACAAGCTCAACACTGCAAAATATGAACTAATATCGTTTGGGGCTGGTTGGAGGTAGAGGAACCGGCTGGCTCATTGATTTGCATCGCCCAGCTGTGACAGTTGTTTTGATAATTATAAATGTTTTTCATTCCTTTTTTTTTTTATTTGATTTTACAACTCTGTTGCCGCATCAACTTCCGTTTCCGCGTAATAAATGAGAGGATGCCGAGGGGCGGTAAGGAGGCGGCTTAAAGGTCGGTCTCTACTCTGTCGGTTGGTGTTAAATTATCTTAAGTAGCTAGAAATTAGCCTGAAATTATATGTAAATTAAAGTGCCAGCCTAGGGGTGCACAGTGAAAAAATGTAATTAAATTTATTACAAGTTTTTAGGTGAAAGCGAAAAGTTTTTTAATTTAAAAACATTTTTTTAGTTTATATTTATATATACTTTTAATTAATAATTTAATTAATTAATTTAATTATTTTAATTTATTTAATATAATTAATTTTAATTCATTAAATTTGTTTAATTAATGTTTTAAATTAAATTTGTAAATCTATAAGTTTTCATTCATTTTAAATGAGCTTAAAATTTTTAATATAAATTAATGTAATTTATCTTTAATTTTTTTGTGAAGAAAAGTTTTTTAATTAAACAAAAATTCTTGTTTGTATTTATTTATATATATTTTTAAATAATAATTTTATTAATTTATTTATTTGTAAAACTGGATGAGTTTTTATTAATTTTAAATTAGCTTAAAATTTTGAATATACATTTTTTTAATTTTTGGGTGAAGAAATTAATTTAAATTTTATTTAATTATTAAATTTGGTTAAATTAATTTTTTTTAAATGTTAAAATTGTTTTAAATTAATTAATTTTAAATTAAAAATTAATAAACAAATTTAAAAACTTTTCATTGCCGTTTCTTAATGTTTTCTTTTTCTTAGAAAATAAAAAATATATAAATAGATACTTTTTATAATATATCCTAAAAATCAATTCATAAATGTTTATGAAAGCATAAGTAATATTGTTTAAATTATTGTATATGAGTTTAAAATTCATTCTTTTCTTATTTATATCTTATTATTAGATATTTTATTTTATTTATAGGTTTCTTTGACTTTGATTTTTATTTCCTGTGCAGCAAAACTGAAACATTTAGCTCGGCATTACATAAAATTGACATTGATCGACGGCGATCGGCGCTGCAAAGATTACGGATCTGCTGCTGGCTGAGAGTCCCAGCATCCGCCGCATCTCATTTGGCGACACATTTACATTTGCATGATTATGAGCTCGGTTCCGGCCATGGGTTTGCCGGCGATGCAAAATCGATTTCATCGAGGAAAAAAAAAATAAAGAAAAATGGTAAATATACATACAAGTTGTTTGCATTTTTGTGCAATTATTTATTTATGCGACGACGCCGCGGCGGTTGGCTAATCAATCGTCGTTAAATGCATTAACTGTTTGATCCATGCCATGTTAAATCGCTTAATGCGGATCCAATGGGATTCATCATCTCTGCTTGGCTCTTTGGATTTTCTTTTTTCCTTTATCAATCGGAAGAACAGGCAGCTGGCGACGACGACGGAACAAATCCAAGCTGTTTGCCCACAATTAACGGAGAAAATTTCCACCCGTCAGGGAAAAAGGCGAGGAAAGCCGAAGGTAAATGTGTCAAGTGACTCCTTATCGGATGCTGCGACTAATTAGTTGTTAAACGGAACTTGTTGCCAAGCGATTTGTATTTAATCGAGGTAAATGTTAAGAGATATTTTAACCTAAATACTAAATACCTAAATACACAGCTAATGGAATTTAAAGGATTTGTTTTTGGCAAGGAAATGAGCAATTTTAAGACTTGGGGAATTCTTTTTACTTTTGAAATTTTAATACATAATATTTCTTTGGAAAATTAAATATATTAAAAAATAAAATTAAAAAACACAGCTGATTTCGATACGTTATAGTTTTTCCTATGGTATTTAATTTATTTAAAATAAAATAAGTATTATAACAATTTATATTAGTGTAGATATTAACAATATATGTAGAATAATATTTAAAATATTTGTATTTATAAAATATTAAATAATAAATTATAATATAATATTTATTATTTTATTTAATATCTAAAATTTATTTTATATATAAAATAATTAAAATCTTGTTTATATATTTTTTTAAATCAAACTTTCTTCTTTAAATTATTAAAATAAAAACTTCTAAACCAACAACCAAGTCTCTTTACTTCTCCTGCAAGGTTTCGTCTGTTTTTTTTTTGGTTATACCGACTTTTCTTTGTCATTTATACCCTTATTTTATCAGTTCTCTTTTCTGTTTTCCTTTTTATTTCACTTTTTAGTGGTAAAACCTTCGTTGTACGTTTTTTGTTTTGGGTGGTTTTTGCGTTGATATTTATTTAATGTCGATTTTATGGAGCGCCACAGCGCTAAATTCTTTTGCCCTCGCCGAGATGACTTATTTTGCAAACAATAAAACAATAAATCAATCAATTATAAGTTGAACTCGGTGACAACAACAATAAAAAATAAGAAAAAAATAAGAAAACGGCTTAACAAAAGAAATACAGCAAAAAATTGAATGCGAAAAATGAAAAGACACCGATGAAAATAAAGAAAGAAAATCGAAACATTTTAATACGTACAAGTTGTGTCCATTTTTGGTCAGGCAAAAACGGTAGACTTGGTTGATTTAGTCTTGAGATGAGGAGTATATAGTATATATATATATATACTACTATATTAATATATATATATATATACATTTATAAATGGTATAAGTAATAAAACAGGGACTTATAAGGGAAAGCAGGCACAATGGTGGTGATTTTGAGGGGTTTTTAGAGTTTTTTTTAGAGTTCTTATCAAAGAGTTTATAGATTTTTTAATTTGAAAAAATTCTGTTTAAAAAAGCTAAAATTTTTTACAGGTTTATTCCTTTTTATTTTAATTTTTTATTCAAGTATTTATATTTATTATTATATCTTTTATATTTGTTGAGTATTTTTTCTTAATTTTTGATTTGTTTAATTTTTAATTTCAATTTTTTCTTTGTTTATTTGCATGATTATTTTTATTTATTTATATTTATATTAAAATATATATATATATATATTTGTTTTTAATTTAAACTAATAAATAAAAATAAATAAAAACGAATAAATAATAATCAACTAATTTTTAATATTTTCTGTGTTTATCCTTGACTTTTTTTCCTAACCCCTTTTGCGGCGCCCCTGTCTTTGGCATATTAAATGCATTAAAATTTGTCAACCGGGCATCAGGATCGATGGACAGCCGCACAGAATAAACAATAAACAAAGAAAAGAAGCTGACAGGCAAAAATAAAAATAATAAAAATAAATAAATAAAAATATACAAGAAAATAAAAAAAAATTTAAAACAATTTGGGAGGGAGAGTGCTGTGCATTTCAACGGCAATTTGCTGAACGTTGTTCGCCTGTCTCGTTCGCTGACTGTTTTTGGATTTTAGCCAAAAGCGCCTCTGCCTTGGCGCCAAAGTGGGTCAGCCAGCAGCAGCAGCAACAACAACAACAAAACAACAACAACAGTATTAACAACAAATAGCAGCCACAGTGCCAGCAACAACAATAGCCACCAATTTGGGCCCACAAAATTCCTTTGGCTGACAGGCGTCGACGGGGACCTGGGATTCAGATTCAGATTCAGAATCGGACTCCAATGGTGGCGACTCTAAATTGGCCGCCTTACGCATGCCAATTAGGCATTCCAGCCAGGCTAAGATCCGCCAGATATGCGGGACTAGAAGCCATAGGAAAATCTTTGAAAAAATATATAGTTTAAGGCCCTTGGAGTGGCAGTGTAAATGGGAATTTTTTAAGATTTTAATTCGTGTTTTTTCAATATTTTTTTTATTAATTTAATTATTTAGGAAGTGAAATTGAAAATAATATTAAATTTATATTTTAATTAATATTTTTTATATACCTATTTTTATTAATTTAGTTTTATAGGAAACTCATTGAAATTAAATATAAAATTTATATATTAATTATTATTTTTTTTTTTTTATTAATTTAATTTTATACTAAACTCATTGAAATTAAATATAATATATATATATTAAATATAAAAAATATATATTAAATATAAAAAATATAATTAATAAAAAATATAATTAATAAAAAATTTGAAATTATTTATTATTAAAAACGTATTATTAAAAAAAATTATTATTTTTCATAGTTTTTTTATTTTGAAAGTTTTACTTTAAATAAATTTCCCTTAAAAAAAAATAAAGATTTATATATACAATTAAATATATTTTAAAGTCTCAATAAAAATAAAATTTAAATTTCCAAAAAAATCCAAATAACTCCCCGATGAAATGACAAATTTGTTTAAATTTATTTAATGCTGTGTCAGCATCTCTTTTGGCACCTCTCCGACATAGACTCTCTGCGCGAACGCCATTAAATTTGAATGAAAAGAAAACAAATAAATTATTAAACTAATTCGGTATGTTTAGGAAACAATGAAAATGATTGGAACGCGATCGTTTCTATTTTCTATTACTATTTTTTAACGATCGATTGAGCATTGTCTTCGCTGTGGCTCTTTTGTTTGATCATCTTTAAGAGCTATTGGGGCCAGAGAGTCAGAGATGGCGATTTGTTCCCGATTTTCATGCCAAATTAATGCGCTTTTAATGACTGAACAGCGATGAGCAATCAATTAAACACATTCAATTTTCGATGCTATATTTATTCTAAATGGAGAAATATTACTCTAGGAATCCGAGTTCGATTCCAGAAATGAATAGAAAATGTCTTTTAGCTTGATTTTTTACCAAGAATACTTTTAAATAATTAAAATATGCCAAGTAAAGATTGGTTGGAGAAAGCAATTTAATTGTTTGAAGAAAAAAATGAATACAGGTCAAACTATAATTTTGTATAAATAATTAATATCTTAGTTTAATTATTTATATATTTATTAGCTTGATAAATATGAAGAGAAAATAAGAAAAAGCAGTTTTGGTAGATTATAGTAAATTAATATTAATTGTATTATTATATTTGAATAATATATAAATAGTATTTTTATTAATATTATCTTAAAAGAGCTAGATGTATTATATATTATATAATATATTCTATTTATATTAAATTATAAATAATTATTGAAAACTTAAAAAAAAAATAATAATAAAATAATGTTACATCTAAAACTTAAAGATTTCATATTTCTTTATCTTTTTCCGATATTAAAATGCATCCCCCTTTAGATGACATCATTTTCACTCCACTTCATATTCTCAAAAATTCTCAAATTTTTTGTTGTAAACTAAGTTTTTTTTACCCGTCTCACCGACCCGAGTTAATTTTCACAGAAGCTGGGGTGAAAGGCCAGAGGCGGCCGCATTAAATTTTATATAACGGCGCTCGCCGATAGTTTATTTTATTTTTTGTCAGCGCCTCCAACGATGGAACGCTTAAATACACATATTTGTCCCTAGGGCACTATCGTCGTCACTCTAAAAAATAGTTGAAAGCCTCAAGTTAAAATATTTGCCAAAACTTAAGCTAATGAACGGTTAATTGCCGCAGCCCCCTCCGAAATGCTGGGCTCTTAATTGCAGTTAATGGGCTAAGCTCTTACCTATTTCTGACACTTGATTATGCAAAAGGTCCCCACCAGCGACGACCCCCCAATTAATTTCCACACCACAAAAAAAAAAAAAATTTAAAAATGTACAAAAAACTTAAAAGAAAAAAAGAAAACCTTTTAAAGACTAAAGACCAATAACCAAAGGCAGCAAACCAAACAGTCCACGCGCTTTCGCCCCGAGGACACGCGTGCGATTTGCTCGCGCCAAATTTGACAACATTTAGAAAAGGCAAAAAAAATATAAAAAATTAAGACAAAAATAAATTTACCAAAAAAAAAGCCAAGGTTTAAGTTACCCTAAAAAATATGTGGGATTTATTTTTAAATTAAATTATTGATTAATAAGTAAGAAAAATTAGCAGAATTATTATTTAAATAATAGGTAAATAAAAATTAATATGTTATTATTAAAATTAAATAAAAATTAAAAATAAACTATAAAAATTTTTCATCTTCGTTTCGTTTTAAGTACATTTAATATGGACTCAAAATAAATATTTTTAAATGTCTAAAATATTTATAAATAATTAAAATTTGAGTAAAAAAATTAATTAGGTAAAACAAATATAAATTAATTATCGAAAATTATTAATTACCTAAAAAACATAAAATATTTCTTCACAATTTTGTTTTAAATAAATTTCAAATAATAATAAAAATAATATAGTCTCAAAATAATTGTTATAATTATTATAATTTATTGTAAAGTTTTTCTAAATGATTTTCATATATTTTTCATGTCTAAAATCCCTGTTTAAATATAAATACCCCCTCAGTGACAGAGAGTATTGTATCGATTCGAATATGTTTTCATCGATAATTACATTTGCCGTTGGTCGAAGAGACAAACGACAGCTGGCACCTGGAGATGCGAATGGATGGCTCTATGGTCAGGTGAAGAGGTTTCCCAGGTGAGCAGGGTGCCTGGGTGCAGGGGGGGGGGGGACAGGGGNGCGTGGGTGCAGGGGGGGGGGGGACAGGGTGTCGGGGTATCGAGGGGGAACTGGCACCGCTCTAATGGCATTTTAATAATAGATTACGACGCCGGCGACGACAACAGTAGATTAAGACGGAGGCTGCCAGAAGAGATATGCCCTGAGACAAATGATGTTTGCCACTAAACAAATTTCGCAGACTCCTTGGATGTTTTTCTTCTCTCTCAACTCTTTTTCTTTTTTATTTAATACTTTTTTGTCTGAATTTTGTAGTATTTCATGTGTGTGTGCGAGTGTGACAGTTGACAGTTAGGAGTTGAAGCGAGGGAAAAAGCGCGCCTGAAATTGACTGGGAGTTGCGAGTTCATCGGCGAGTCGCGTCTGTGTTGCATTATTTGCATAATTCAACTTTAATACAAATTGGCAGCCTTAACAATTTGCGCTTGGACGGCCACACATTCACTTGGACACTTGTGTGGATTTTAGAGATGAGCAAGAGATTCGAAAAAAAAATTATAAATCAAATTTAAAGAAAGATTTTAGGTATTTTTAATCAAAATAATTTTTGTGAGAAAAATCAAAGCCTAAAAAATCCTAACTTTGCAGAAAAATAAATTAATTTCAATTCGGAAAACATTTCTGTGTATGTTTTTATTAGTTTTATAAATCGGCTTATTTCCTTAAAATTTTTTTAAAAATTTAAAAATTGGCTAATTTTTGTAAAAATATGGTGCAATTATTTTGAATAAATTTTGGGGGGAAATAAAATAAAATAAAATCATTAATTGAATTCGAAAATTGCATACTAAATTTAAGGCTTTTAAAAATTTCATTTATTTAAAAATTTTGAGTATCGAATTTTAATAACAAGGTTTTTAATTAAATAATATATTAAATTAGGATTTTTTTTATAAATATTTAATGAATATATATATTACAGAATATTTTTGTAATTTATATTATTTTATATAAAATATATATTCTTTTAATATCCCAACTTGGCCTTTAGTTTATAAGAGAGTCTTTGCGTTTATTATTTTCCAGTGTTTCTTTTTTATGTATTTTTTGTTCTCTTCTTATTTTTGCCAGCTAATCATGCGCATGATCTTCGGGATGGATGCATGTGGGCACATTAGGGTTACACTCGCCTCGATTCCCTGACTTTCCGACTCCTGAAGCCTGCGGCCTTACTTAGTTGCCGTAGCCATCGCCGTCGCCGTCTCACACTCGAGCACAATAAATTCCCATGACAACTAATTTAGCCAATCGTTGGCGATCGAAGAAAACGAAGAAGAAGAAGTTTGCCTGCATTTATTCGCTGGCTTTCTCTCATCTTTGCCGACTCTAGAATTTTTATTGACTTTGACTTTCGAGTTTCAGTTTGAGTTTGTCGCCAGTTCGAGTTTCAGTTTGCAGTTTGACTCTTTGGCTTTAACTCGGGCTCTGCTTTTGGTCAAATTATGTGGCCCGGGCCTTAATGATCGTCTCTATGGAGATGCGATGCCACCAGGCCACCAAATTCCCCACATTACGTATACGCCACGTGAGACGAGACGAATTCAAAGCGATGCGCGGCCAAGCTCCATGCAATTAACCGCCAAGTGTCAAAGCCAAGGAGAGAGAGAGAAAAAATACAAGAAAAAAACAAACTCGAATGGAATTGCAACTGCAAACTACTGCAGCTGCTGCCACCACCATGGCCACGCCCACAACGGCCCACAATTGCGGCAAATAACAATTATTAGCTCAAGTAAATACCCTGGCTTTGGTTCAAGAGTTTGCGTTAAATATTGGTAGAGAAAAAAAAATATATGTATATATAGAAAAAAAGAATAAATATATATTACAAAAAATATTTCTTTTTATATAAAATATACAAAAATATCTCTAGAAAATCTAAAATAATTGCCATCCCATCATTTTTACAAATTAAAATAATATATAAATTAATATATAAATTAAAAAATTATAATATAAAATAATATACTTAATAAATAAATGAGGAAAAGATGTTTATTTAATAAAGTCTTCGCTTAAAAAACATCTATTTTTCTTGAGATTATAAACAAGCTTTCATTAGCTTCATTTGCAGTCTCTTTTTCGTCCCAATAAAAATTAACTAATAAATATAAATATATTTTAAAATATTAAAGGATATGGCCTAGTCTCAACTGCATTGGAAATTCCTTTATTGTTTGAACAGGAGCAACTTGTGGAACATTGCCAATGACATCGAACATCAATCTAAACAAATGACTAGAGCCAATGGAATGGATCAGCCTAAGAGACTCTGAGACTCGGGCTTTTTGCTTGTATTTTTTTCCTGTATTTCTTTAAGCTTTTTTTGTTGCTTTTATTGCTACATTTTTTGCTGCTTTTATTGTTGCATTTTTTCTTGTTGTTTCGCTAACAACCCGCGGGCGTAATGCGGATGACATTGACGCGGGCCTGGACGAAGCCGAACCTGAATTTGGATCCCGTCCAGGAGTTGTCTGTCAGAGGCGGAGATTGCTCTGCAGTTTGGAGGCAGCGCCCCCGGTCTCTGTAATTTAACACCCACGCCAGCCTGTCACTCTCAAAGATAGTCCCCCCCTTCCCCTCATTCCCAACCCGGATCCCCCCAAAGCCACCGATCTTCTTTTGGCCTGAATTTGAGTTTAGCATGTGGCAACGTTTATTATCAGGTGTCGTCGCTTTTCAATCATTTTGTTGTGCGGCGCACACTTCACGCGGGGGAAATTGTTTTTAATTGCTTGCACTCTCCACCAACAAAGGCACTGCGAGAAAATTTATATATATTTGTAGCTGACATTTTGAAAAATGTAACTGTAAAGGGGTTAGAAATTAAAAGAAATGAAACATTAATAGCAAATATATATATTCCGAAATTATGAAAAAAAGAAGTAAAAGTTGAATTATGTTTAAAATAACAAAATAAATTAAATATTAATATTATTAAAGTATTATTTAAATATTTGTATATACCATTTATTGTTTATATATTTAATTTATATTATTAATTATTTATTTACAAGTGCTTTTAAAATTTTTAGGCATTTATTTATATTTTTTTATTTTCTTCTTTATTTTATATTTATTAATTATTAATTATTTTTTATATATTATAATTTTTTATAGTTTATTCCCTTTTTATTAATTAATATTTACTCTTTCAAAATGTTAGTCATTTATTTATATTTTCTTCTTTATTTCATATTCAATAATTATTTTATATATTATTTATATCTTTATTTATTATATATAATATATTTTTTATTTATTTCCCTCTTCCTTCTTCCTCTTACTTTTCAACCTAAAAAACCCCAACAATATTATTCCAAAGTGTAAGTGCAAAAGCTGCTCCCTCACATAATTGTCCAAGGCGGAAGCTGGTGCAATGAGTAAACAATTTGGCCAATAATTTGTCAATCAAGAATTAACGATCGCCTGGAGGATCGAAGGAGAATCAAGGCACACTCGATATATGTACACTAAATGCTGAACATTGAACTTGGCTTGGCTTCGAGTGGGGTGGGGCGGCGCTTTATTGCGATAAAGCTGGCGATTTTATGAGCGAGTTGCCAGCGAGTTGTCAGGCATAGTAAAGTTACATAACTGCAGTTTAGAGCACGCGACATTTTGTCGCAAGTTTACGGTCGACGACAGGCAACACAAAAAAAACAACAAACAGCTAAGGAGGCTTCATGTTAAAGCAAAACAGCAGAGGTTAAAATAGTAATACTTAATAGTTATATTTTATACTACATTTAATTTTGTTTAACAAAGCCCTTTTATAATTATTAAAAATATATTAACCTCGCTTGTTGACAATTTTAAAAATATTTAAAATAATTAACCCAGTCTTGTTGATAATTTTAAAAATATTTAAAATTAATAACAAATATTTAAAATAATTAATCAAGTCCGTTGATAATTTTAAAAATATTGAAAAAAATCCCCATCGTATTGATCATTTTTATTTATTTATTTGCCTTATTTAAAATTTTCTCACAGATTTCTCTTGAATAAATACATATTTTCTTTGTTGATAATTTAGAAAATATTTAAAATTAATATGTTAATATATTTGTCTTTATTTATTTACCTATTATGTTATTTTTTCAAGCTTATATCTAAAATGAAATTTATAAATATTACATTTATATTTAAAAATAGTTGAAAAATATAACTAAAATAATCAACTGAAATTAAATACTTTACCCTAACTGTAATGCTCCACAGCAGGAGCATCATCATCATCATCATCATGATCATCATCATCTCAGTGATGATCACAATCCCATAGCAATTCCAATCCAAATCCCAACGAAACGAAACGAAACGAAACTGGAGATGCCCAGCATTGCGATAAGCCCCTGAATTATGATTAGACGACAGTCGTATATATATATACACAAATGCTATATGGTAGATAGAGTTTTCAGAGATCGGAGCGGAGGGGAAACAATTCCCATTGGCTTTGACTTTGACCAAGTCTTTTGTTGCCACAAATTATGAGGCAATAGAACAATTTTCAATGAATAAGTAATGGACATGTGAGGCCGAAAGGTAAGAGAAATAATTGATAAACAGGATTCAAAATGATATTAATAGAGTAAGGAAATAATTGATTTATTTTTTAAAAAGTTTAAGTATTATTAAAAAGGAATATTTAATAAAAGGAATATTTAAGGTATTATTTTTTAACAGAAAAAATTAATTTAAATGTTAGGAATTTATTGATATTGTTTATTAAATTATATAAAATAAATTATATCATTTGTGTCTCCCTTAAATATCTTGTTGCTCTTTTTGCAATGTTTTTTTGTGTATTTATTATTTTTTTCTTTTTGTTTTCTTTTGTTTATCAGCAACATTTTCCAACGCTTGGCTGCATTTTCATTTTCATAATCAGTCAAAAAACGCAAAGATGATGAGGAGCAGTACTCCGTTCTATGGGTGTAATTACAGGCATATATATGAACATATATATATATGGATATATATAGATATATATAGTAGGGTATATTAAAGTATAGTAAAACTAACTTCCAAGCTTAGAGTTATATAGTTGCGAGGCGATGAGCATGGCAAGTGCTCTTGCCCTTGCCTGTAATAGTTACTTAGAGGAATATTATATAATTTAAGCTTGGGGTTTTTCATACCCTGTAAAAAAAAAGAAAGAAGTGTGTTTGACTTGGGGGACATTAAAAAAAAAATTGTATGTAAAGATTATTTAAAAAAAATTATTTAAAGATAAGTAAACTATTAGCTTTGAAATTTAGTTTAAAAATTAAATTATTATTTTTAATAAATGAAATTAAAATTTCCAAATCATTATTTCTAAATTAAATTAAATTAATTTTTTTTTTAATTATTTTTAATAATTTTTCTTTTTAATATTTCTATGGTAAATTTAATTTTAAACATTTTTGAAATTTTCCATTTGCTTCACTCGGTTCTTTTTCGTTGGCTTCCATATGATTTATGATGCTTGAAAGATAAATATTCTGGCAAAAGCTCTTGTTAGCTGCGCCTGTCAATAGTCGCTCGACGTGTCTATATCTAATATTTATGTATATATATTTTTTTTAGCTCCATTCCAGCTCCAAGCTCCTGATAATGATAATGATAATTATGTTCACAGTGTCAATGCTCTGTAGCGGTGAATTTTTTTAATTTTTCTGAAGCCGCTTCCTATTTTTGTTCTTCTTGGTTTTATTTTTGGTTTTTTTATGGTTTTTTTCTTTGTTTTTTATCGTAAGTGCTCCCACTTGCTCAATGTAGTCCCACTCTCTCTATATATCTCTCCTCAATGAATATTACGTATACGCCAGGGATAGTATGGAGTGAGTGCCCAAAAGGCATTTTTATGCTATAATTACGCGAAAAATCTAACTAAAATTGATCATCTACAATTGCAGTCTGACCAGCCACAGTTGTGGCCATAAAAATAGGTAAAATACTATATGTATTTGTTAAGCTTGGCTGAGGGAGTTCAAAACACTCAAAGCTGGGTTTCTTATTGATTAAAAATAATTTTAAATATTTTTATAATTCGAAATATTCATTTGATAAAATTTTAATTTTATTGCCTTACTTTCTGGCTATCGATTGTAATTTTTTATTTTTTATTTCCCTCTGAGTCGCACAACCCACGGTCGCTGGCCTTAAATTGTAATCGCTGTGGCTGTTGCATTCGCAGTTGCATTTGTTGCTGCTGCTGCCTTTGTAGTTGCAGTCGTCGAAGCCTTGCATTTTTTTTTTGTTTTTTCACTTTGATGGTCGCCGCATTCGCATAAATCAATAAAAGCGGAAGAACTAGAAGCAGGAGCGGCCAGCAACTACAAAAACAGCAACAACAACAACCACAGAGAGTGTATGGAAAGAAGCTAACTTTGGCACGCTTAAGTCTACCTTTGCAGTTTTCCATTAAATTATTAAAAATTAATGAATTTTTTGATCAAAATGAAAAGAAAAACAAGCAGGAAATATATTCAAAATGTATTCATATGATGCTTGAATTTCTCTCTCCCAAAAAATTTAAGAAAAACACCTGATCTACCAATTCTCTAAAGAATTTAGATCCCCAAATATCAGATGCCTTATAAATTTAATGGTTTATTATTCCGTTTTTTTTTCTCTAAATCGAAACAAACAAATTGCAATTTTTACGAGTGGGAATATTTTTTGTGGTCAAAAAGCAACTTTCTTCGATAAGAATCAGGGGAACAAGTTTTTTAAGAGCCTGGAAAAATGCCTAAAAATCCAAAATTGATTGAAAATTGAAGACCAAAAATCAAAAAATCAACGAAAAACTCAGGCAGCCGCCGTGGTGGAGGTGGGTTCCATAAATTCTCATTAGAAATGCACGGCGGCGGTGGCGGTGATAAGGAACTTTATGGCCTTGCCTGATATAAAAACCTGGCTCTAATTGAAAATAAAAATCAAGGCAGACGAACCAAGAGAGCTGCTGCTTATTGAAAACGAAATGAAACGAAATTTAAATAATTTTTGATGAAAAAAGATCATAAAGAAGGCTTTCTGTCTTGGGTATATCTACATCAAAAGGTTGTGTGGCATTTAAGTTGATTTTTTTCGGTCTTAATATACGTGCTACCGTTAGAATAGAAATAAGAGGGGGAAGGAGGGAAAATGCTCTGGAAAAATGGTTAGAGCGTCAAAGTCGACGCTTCGCAGCTCACAGAGCAAGCGCCCAGCGACGGCGTCGCTTTGGTAAAACATTAATTAAATTAATTACCCAACTCGTGCCGAGAATTTCATACGGCGAGCGCAGTAAACCAAAAAGGCATTGCCTGCCTTCTATATGTCTTCTTCAGTATACTATCTATATATATTCCAGACATCATCGCTTTGGAACGCATAATTAATGCGCTCAGTGCGCAGAACCAGATTAAACTGCACACAGACACACACATGAGAGATAAATAAATATATATAGATATATATATATCGCTTATATCCTACTCTACAGGTGCTGTTAACTCAGTCAGCTGTGTCCGTCTTCCGGCAATTGAAAATGATTCTCTCAATTAAGTTGGCCCACGACGAGTGGGTTTTACTTTTAATGCTACTTTTCCCCGAATTAATAAGACTTGATAAACTTTTAAAAGGCTGTAATATGGCGAGGCTTTAAGTAGAGGTGTTTTTTATGACGTAACGTGGCCAAGATCTTGTCTTACGTTACTAGATTTCTTGGGTATTTTTTAATGGATATTAAATTATGAATTAGGAAATTGGAAATACGAGTATAAATTGTAAATTAGGAAATTTCAGAAATAAATATAAATTGTAAATTAGGAAATTGTAGATAAAAATATTTTCATTCATTTCATTTCATTTCATTTTCTTTTAATTTTCTTTTCATAATTTTTCTTCCCTTTTAACAATTTAAATAAATTTTTAAACCAGTTTCCTTCACTCTTAGAGTAAAAAAATCCATTGTTTTCTATTAAATAAAAAAAAGTTTAAAAAAATATATATAAAAATAAAATAAATCAATAATATGTCTAATATAAATTATTATATATATTTTAATTAATTTCCTATTTAATTAAATTTAATTTTCTTAGTTTTCCATTCCTTTTACTAATTTGAATTAATTTGTAAGCCAGTTTTCTTTATACATTCATAAGTAAAATCCAAAGTTTTCCCCTGGATTAATAAGAATAATAATAAAATCCATAGTTTTCCCTATGAATAATCTAAAATCCAGTTGAGAATTTCCAAAATACCCTCAAAATCCCATTGATAAATGCACTTTTAATTCAATGTAAAGCCCAGTAAATGTGATCCAATTTTTCTAAAGCCCTTTCTGGGCCTCATCTCTGTCTCGCTCTCTTGGCCAGTAGGCCTTAGGGCCAATTAATCTTAAGTTGACTGCTGAATACGTTTTCCATATCCGTTAACAGTTGTTTTTTTTTTTTTGGTGGAATGTGAAACCCCGCGACACGTGCCGTGCAAACAAAAACAAACACCAGCTCTCAGTGGAGACATCAATCAAGTGCGCTGATTGAATGCATTCGAAACCAAAAACCAAGAAAAGCGTAGAAAAAAAAATTAAGAAAGGCTGCGAAAGTAAACACAAAATCAAGGCAAAAAAAAAAAGATATATAAAAAAAAATACAAAATAAAGAAGCGACAAAAGCCCGACCACAAAGTGTGAAGTTGGAAATAAAGTGGCGCTTAATTGCGAGCGATTAATGAAGCAAGAATCCCCAAATCCCAAATACCAAAAATCCAAATCCCCAAAGCCCAATGCCCAGGGCATATTTCTTTCTTCCTCTTTTTTTTTTCTCCTAGTGTATCTGCCGCCGCTGTCGTCGCCTGTGTCAGGTGTCATGTGTCAAGTGTCAGGTGTCGCGGCGCGGGGCAAAAGTTTAACGGTTCTCCAACCAATCAACCGATCGACTAAAAAAAATCAACACTTAGCTTGAGCTAAACCAAAAAGCTTACAAAAAAATTAACACACACACGAAAAAAAAAAATATTAACAAATCGCCGGCAGCCAAAGTGGCCAACGAACTTCATTCCATTGGCAATTGGAAGGTCGCCATTTATGCATTTATTTATCCATCAACCTTAAATATGGTCGCAAAAAAAAAGGCTTCCACTAAAAAATAAAAACTATAAAAAAAAAAGAAAATCACCCAAAACAAAGGGCAATATATCAAGTGCAATAAACCATAAACCACCGAATCGATTATAACTATGGAAGAAAACTGCAAAAAATATATATGCACTCGAGGAAAACAAGTAAAAAAGCATATGATAAAAAGACTGTACCCTGTAATTATTTAATTTTTTTTAAGTAAAATTTTAAATTTTTTATTTAAAAATCTTCAAGAAATGTGAGTAAGTTTATTTAGTAATATATATAATTATATATATATAATTATAATTATTATTAAATATATTTCCTAACAAAATATATTTTAAATATCAAATTAAATTAAAAATTGATTTAATAATTTTTATAATTATTAATAAAAATATTTCTTAACAAAATATATATTTTACATTAACTTTTTTTATTAATCTTATTTTATATAATTATATATCAAATTATCTAGTATTTTTTTCTTTTATATATTTAGCTTTTAAATAATACAATTTTTTTTTTAATAATTTTAATTTGTTTTTAAAATAATTTTAATTTATTTTTAATAATTTTAAGTTGTTTTTAAAATAATTTTAATTTTTTAAAATAGTTTTAAATTATTTTAAAATAGTTTTAAATTATTTTAAATAATTTTAATTTCTTTTAAATAACTTCAATTTTTTTTAATAATTATTTTCTTGTCACTTAATCATTCTTTGATGGGGCTTTAGGTCAAGCACCTTGTCATGGCTTTATTTCCGTGCCGATCATGTCACAAACTTATCTCTAAGCTCATGCTAAGCTTAAGACTTTAAGACTTCAGACTAAGTGACATATTTGGCTGTATATATTTGCATAACAGGTGTCGATCCAGCGAGGGATTAAAGCTATCATTTCAGCCACCAAGTGCTGTGGGTTCTTGGAATTTAAAGACTTATAAAGATCCTACTCCTGATACCCTGTAGAATTGTGGAAATATCTGGCACAATGTGCGCATACTGAATGCTTCCGATTTCGATTCTATATTTTTGATTCTCCCCCCGATTCTCCCTGACACAATTCCGAAATAAAGGGAAAAAGGGGATAAAAGAGGGAAACGAGGGAAGAGGCAACGGAAGTATAGAACCACACGCGACTCTCCGACTATTGTTTATACTTTTTATAAACTTTATTAATATGGACAACAGCAACACTTGCCGCAAATGGAGTGCCAACTTCCGATCATATGTGTATATAATTTACAAAAAACAAAAAACTTGCCAGCGATCAGAAGAACCCCCTCTCAGACCATAAATATAAGTAAATGTTGACAACACTGGCCGAGCATGACAATTGCCACCTGCTGGGTCTGAAAGGAAATCCCATTAATGACAAAATCAATAAACTCATGCATATTTCCATCAAAAACACCCAAAACACACAACACACAAAAAAGTAAACAAACCGAGAAAAAAAGAATATACAAAAACCAGTAAAGAGAATGCCGTTAAATCAGCTTGCCATTCGATAAATACAATATTAAATTAAATGCCATCCAATTCCAACCCAAAAGACACAAGACCCAAGATCTTGGCTAATTAAATGGATTCTTCGAGAGTGCGCGCCCAGCAGGGGGTCCACGAAAAGGCGAGAATTAAATTGATTTGCCTGATAAATCATCACGAAAAATGGGGGAAAAAATAAAGAAGTTTCTACTAAGAAAAGAGAAACTAAAGCTTGTTGAAATTATAAAAAAGTCAAGGATTTTTTAGTAGGAATTTAATTTCAAGTTTCTGAAATCTATGATTAATTTAATTTTTAATATAAATAATTTTTTAAATATTTCAACGAATTTATATATATTCATTTTAGATATAACAATAATACCCATACAAGTCTCATACAATTCTGTTACTTTTCAATTAACTCGATTTAAAAAATCAATCTAATGAGACCCACAATGTTTGCATTCAAACGGATTATGCAATCTGAACAATCTTTAGACGAGTGTTTTCTTCCGGCAATCCAGAGCCAATCCGTCAATCACTCAATCAGTGGCGAACCGAACAGTTTGCCGTTGCATTAATCACCGAGAGAGCTATGCAGGCAAATCAGAATCCGACCATCGATCGATCGTTAGACGGACTCACACTCATCATAATTATCGATGATAGCTCCGACCTCAACTTGTCATGTAGGATTCACCCCTCTGTCACCCCTCCTCTCCATCCAATCTCTCTGTGAAATAATGCCTAATTGAAATAATGTCGATCCGTAATTGAATCAATTAAATTGGCAGCAAATCAACGCCAGGGCGGAATAAATAATGCCAATTTTCTAGAGTTCTATGAGTGTTATGAGTGGTAGTATTAAAAATAAACTATGAAAGGTAGGTAGGGTAGAGTTTTAGGGTTCTAAGAGATATTAAAATGGTAAATATAGTAAATAAATATATATATAGTAATCATAAATGGAAAATCCTTTATAATAATTCTGTAGAAAAAACCCCAGCCCCAGTTAGCTATGAACCACACGCTTTATTTTATTTTTGAACCAAAATCCATTCTCAATATAAATTTAAAAAAAAAAATTAAATATATAAAATTCATTTTAATAATGAAATTTTGGCCTTTGTTAATCCTGCTGTTGGTCTCTGGCATTAAACAGGCAAATGTCTTTCAGCCAAGAAATGTGGTGCCAAAGCGTTGCGAGTTCTTGTTGAAAGGTAACCAGATCTATGAGAGGACTTGCCAGGGAAGGTATCCTTTGGTGGCATTTACCAAATACCGGGATACATTGGTCAAGGTCGGTGAACCGTACTCCATGTACGTATCCATTTCCCTGGAGAATGTCTTGGTGGTGCAGAAGAAATCACCGCTCCAAGATTGCTACACTTTGGAGTTTAAGAACAGCAATACTTTCCACTGTTTGGACACCAATCGCAATGAGACAGTGTCCCTGGATCAGGCCAATATGTTTTGCTTTCCATTTCACATCCAGCTGCCGGATGACCTGATGAACGAGTGCTTGATTCAGAATGAAATGACCAATCATGCCCATAGATTGGACCAGGTTGTTAGCACCAAACGGGCCATTGTCCACTACACTTATGGCGACAGTGGAGCCCAATCTTTAAGGATCCCAACGAGGCACCTTCATCATCATCCTCCATCTCCTCTCTTGATTCTCTGTCTGCTCCGTATCCTTCTCGAGGAGAGGAGTAATCGTAAATTTTAATGTTTCTCCCATAAAGATTAATCGATTGGATGAGAAGCTCATGAGATGATGTTGGGCAGAAATTATGGTTGGAAAAAATATATATATGTATATTATTTTTATGTATTCACTAAACTGGCCTGGCTGGCCTCACTTATTTACCTTATGACGGAGCAAAATTAATATGTATTAAAAAGCATTGTTTGTTTTCTTTCAAAAAAATCAGGGAGGTTCCCTCTTCCGCTTCTCAGGTATTTTTCTGGATATTTATTAACATTTAAGTAGTTGTTAAAGATCAGAGAGATTAGTTTCCATGTTTTTTTATTTTTTGGATGCAGGAAATTTGCTTTATTATTTTTGTTTTAAGTAATTACTTAAAAACTTGACTAGTTAAAAACAATTTAATTTATAAAAATTTCGAAAGAAGGTGTAAAAATAAAAAATTAATTTAATTAAATTTATATTTAGACTTTATTACATTAAAATAAATTTTTTTTTTTATAAACCTTATAAACGTATCAATTTTTTTTTTACTTTTCGTGACCCTCTTGTGACATTATAAATTTAAATTCCATCATTTATGACTCATTCATCAGTTTAGTAAGAGATTTAATAAATTTAAACCCCCTTTTAATTCTAGAATATCACTAACTTTCAAGTTAAATTTTCTTGCAATTTTCATGACCTGCTTTTGGGCACAATCTCTTCATTTTTCACTCGCATTTCGCCACATCACGTTGCAGATGGTGGATTCAAAGCGGTCACCTGCGGCTGCCTGGCGTGCGTATTCGGTTCATTTCCATCCACATTGCAAAACCTAATTCGCGATTTGCGATTCGCGATATCCACATATCTCGCCAGTGCCCATTCATTCGGTTTCGCATTCGGTTTCGGACTCGAGTTCGAACTCGGTTCCTAGCGGTTGTTGCCGAATGCTAGGAAAAGCCTTGGCGGCGACCATCGACCAAATTGTCAACGCAAATCGTAGATCAGAAACAGAATCGGAATCGGAATTGAAATTGGAATCGAGAGATATATCGAGCAACTCCCCAAGCATAGATTTGCATTTTGGGCATTGGCCCGGGGTTAAGGAGAATCAGAGATCGGAAAATCTGAAATCGGAGGTTTCAGCAACAGTTCTTGTGTGTTGCACAAATGCCGTTGGCCGGTACAGTGGAACAAAATATTAAATGTACAGGTAAATAATTTGATTAAATTAATAATGGTTTTGGTTAAAAAATGTTGTGTATTATTTGGGTTTATTTTTAATCTTTTAATTTGTAGGAAATATTTATTCCATTATTCGTATTAATACATTTTTGACACTAAAATTCCCAACCAGTTCTTACAAGACATTAGTGATATTCATTAAATTCATAGAACATTATAAAGAAAAAGGAGGCTAATTATTTTTTAAATTCTATTTTAAAATAATTCCTTATATTGTTTTTAAGCCCATGTTCCTATGTTCACTGTGCGAGAAAAAAAAAGAACACGAATAATTTCACCCCCACGCAAGTGGTTTTTCTTCTACTTGCTGCTGCTGCTGGTTGTTGTTTGTTTTCAATTTTTCCTTCTCGTACTCATAGGAATTTCCAATTGATTTTTTAGTTGTTGTCACGTGTTTTGCGCCTTAGCGCCTTAGCCCCCCCTTCCCCTTCCTGTACCCTAAACCAATGGGAATCCGGATCCCTTGCCTCATCAACTCATTACGCATCTGGCACACTTGAGTTCAATCAAATGCCAAAGACAGCAGCAGCAGGTGAGGTCTTGTCTGGGGGGATAATTGCGCAAAAAGGCTTTGGCAAGATCTGTTTGGCCATTTGCATAAATTTCCCTTGCTAAAAAAAAAAAATGAAAATAAACAGGAGGCGGAGGCTTAAAGGAAAGGGGGAAAGTGGTAGGAGAAGGGGACCACACAACCTGAGATTCTGAGGAGAAAGAACGAAAAGACCTGATCAAGTCTTTAAGACACCGAAAAGAATTTAGAAATATTTTAGAAATATTATTTCTATAAAGAAATGAGTATGATAAATGAAATTTAAATATTTTTAGGATAATTTTAGGTATTTTAATTGCTACTTTTAAATTTATTTTTAGTTCTTTAAGTCAAAATTATGTATGTAAAATATTCTTATTAAATTTTTGAGGGAAATGAGTTTAATAAATAAATTTTAAATATTTTTAATATATTTTAAAACTTTTTTAAATATTTATTAGTTTTTTCTTTTTACTCTCTAATTAAAAGACATTGTAAGTCAAAAATATATATTTAAAATATTGTTTTATGGCTTCTAATGTTTAAAAAACCTTTAAATTTATTATTATTATTTTTTTTAATATTAAAATTATACATTTTGTTCTGTGTGCCATTCCATTGGCTTGACCAGTGGCTTAACCATGTCATAAACAATGATTAGGCGGCTGCTGGCATTGGTTTTAGCCTGGTGCCAGTTGTGGTGTGTATTAAAACGGTTTCCATGTTGCAAATGGTAGCGATCATCCTGCGTCTTTCTCTCTTTCTCTCTCTCTTTCTTCGATTGGTGCATTGAAATTGCATTATAAATTAATTAGTCAACTATTTTAGCAGCACACCTGTGCAAGAGGGGAGCAGCACAACATCTAAGCCATCTATGGACTTTTTCAGAACAGAATCGAGCAGAGGGGGCATGGGTAGCCACCAAAGACGGACATCATCTCCGGGGGCTTTGGGAAAACAGTGACCGAACGATGGAGCAACTTGGCTACTGAAGGAGAATCTATAGGAGAATTTATAGTAGAATCTATAGGAGAATCTATAGTAGAAACTATAGGAGACTCTGTAGGAGAATCTGCTTGGACTTGCTAGAATGAGCCTAGTAAATGATTTGGAATGTGGTTGGGGCTCATTATTTGTCTTTTAACCATTTGATTTCCCTAATGCCTTCGGTCTGCCGTAAGTGAAAAATTTCTGTCTTGGCTTGGCTTCTGGTTTCTCTGGGAGAATTCAGTGTTCTTTTTGTTTTTAACAAGATTTATAGTCTAAATTGAACTTAAATTAAGCTGCCTAAAAACTAAGTGCTTCTTTTCAGTTTTAAATATTACTTAAAAACCCCTGTAAATTCTCTTCCCCCTTATACTATTCATTTCTCTGTTTTACACCTTCTGGGATTTTTTTTCTTTTGAAGAATTCATTATTGAATCTTCCCACACGTGCCGCATCTTCGTGTCGCCTGCGGCATTTACAGTGGCATTCTTTTGGCTGTCGCCGGGCTACGCCTATCATGTCTATTTAGTGACAGTCATTAGGGTATTTAATGGAATATTAGTTATTCACTTGGGGCAACACCTCTTGCTGGGCGTGGCAAATCGCGGCACGACTGACCCAGGGGGCATATGTAGATATCTAAATTTAGAGAGCGAGAGAGGGTGACATTAATCAATCGATTAGTTGGGCTTACTTGACCTGCGAGACCCTCTCTCTCTCTCTCTCTCGCCCAATAATTAAAACATTCTTCACTCTTTGAAAGGAAAACAAATCATGTCAGAGGGCCCCCGAGAGATCAGAGATCATGGAGTTAAAACAATAAGCGGCCAATAAGCCAAACAAAGCGAATGTGCAGTTAACTTAACGGTCGAGCGTGAAGAAAAACATAAATAAAGTTTGTTTAAAAAGTCCCCAAAAGAGCTCTAATATTGAGATAAATAAATTGACAGTGACGCGTGACTATAGGAGAGGGTTTTTCAAATATTAAAAAATATTTCTGTACAGTTTAAACAAATTAAATATAGATCATTAAAAAATTAATAATACTAAAAATCCCTAAAAATATTGAAAAAATAAATAAAAATATTAAATAAATAAATAAAAATAATAAATAAATAAAAAAAATAATAAATTAATAAATAGTTTCAAATTATTCGTATAGTTTTAGAAGATATATCGATAATTTAACATTCAATCCGATATTTTTCAATATTCATTATTTTGATATATTAAAGTTGAAGCTATTTTAAATATAGAATGGTGCGCCATATTTTCATCTTCAGGATACAACAATCCTAACCCAGAACCATTACCATATAAAATATGGTGTTACCTTTAGCTAGGTTTCCCTGTAGGCAGCAGGTTCACTCTTTGACCGCCAATCGATTTCGATTTCCATCGCCCTGACACATGAACTTTGACTATTAATGGAACACGAGCGAGAGTAAAAGAAAAGAATGGGACTTGAGACTGAAGACTCAAGACTTTGGAAGACCGAGAATGGCCACGAAAGTACCGTTCCAGCGGCAGCAGCAACACCTTTTTATATTTTTTTTGGCTACTTGGATGCTACTTCTGGCCCATTGTCACCATCGGCGGGCGATTTGCGGCAACAATAGACAATTTGAAATCTTGATCGAACCTTTTGTTTGGTTCGTTTCGCTGTTCGTTGACATTTGTCACAAAAAAAAAAAACACAATAAACAACATGGAGATACACCTGTAGGGCTATCCAAATCGATTCGACACGATATTAACCCTCGTAATCGGCATTGCATCTCCTACCAATATTTGTTTATTTCGATTTGAACAATTGCTATTTATTTTTAAACAGCATTAAGATTTGTTAGCGGCTTTTCGGGATTATATCATACCAAAAAGGGCACCTCTCTCTATGTTCAACAGTCTTTTTGTTTGATATTTTTGTCATAGAAAATTGCGGTTTAGCATTGAGATATTTCAATATTTTTGTATTGTTTTCATATATTTTTGCAATCTATTTTTGGCTGCCTTTGTGTCTTATGCAAAGTGCGTGAAGGTGACTGGACTTTGGGTGATGTTTATAAAGCTACAAAAATATATTTTTACATATTTTCCATAGCTTTTTTTGGGGAGTGGCAATCTGTGAGCCAGCTGTTAGTTGAGTTTTTGTGATAATAATCCAAATAGGAAATGAATTTGAGACTTGAGATACTCCTTCCTCTCCTCGTACTCTCCATGGAAGTGTCCTGTGGTGGTAAAAATAGAACACTGGGCTACCGAACTGTCCCCTTAAATTGCAAATACATTTTGTTAGAGGCAAAAATCTATCAAAGATGGTGCATTGGCACCTATCCAGCGTTGGCCATTAGCAAATACCATGACAAACTGATCGAAGCCGGGGAACCGTACGCCTTGTACTTGCCAATGTCTCAGGATAGTATTATGGTATTGCACAAGGAATCGCCGCTTCTGAAATGCCGCAATTTGATCTTTAAGGATAGCAATACGTTCATTTGTATGGATGGCAATAGGAACGAGACGATTTTGGTAAATGAAGCCAATATATATTGCATAACATTTCACACCAAAGCGCCGGATGATCTAATGAATGAATGCCTCAAGGAGAACCTTTTTCAACATGATAATAGGTATCTTGTGGAGGTTATAAAAACCCGACGATCCATCCTACACTATACTTTTGCCGAGGAAGGAGCCCAGTCTTTGAAAATTCCCCTGCTCCTGCCTTTTCTGACATTTCTGCTGCAATTTTCTTAAAAAATATTCTAATAATCACATATTTATTTATGTTTTGTAAAAAGCCTTAAATTGTTAAATTTAATTTAAGTTAAATTAATTTGTTTATTAAATTTTAAATTAAATTAAATTTTTAACTAAATAAAATTTTTAATAAAATTAAATTTTTAATTAAATTACATTTTTAATTAAATTAAATACTTAATTATATTTAATTTTTAGTTAAATTGAATTTTTAATTAAAAATTCTTCATGCTCAACCTGGCACTTCTCTTAACGGAATTTCATTTGAAAAATGATTTATTTAATTTGATTCGCCCGGAATATGATATATCAATACGGTATATCTATATTTTATCTTTATATGGGCGTGGCACTCATCTCGTTAGCAGCGCCACCTGCAGCATTAATTAAGCAACAAATGGCAGCAAACATGGCTGAAAATGGCAACAAAAAAAAAGGAAAAAAAAAATCTTAAAAAAAAACTAAATAGAAAATGGTAAAAAAAATGGTAGCAAGGAGCGGCGGGAAACAGAAAACATTCATAGATGCCCAGAAGAGATTGCCGGTACAAGATTCTTATCACCGCCTGCCACCTGCAACATCAACCTGAATCTCGCCTCGAGACCAGGCAGACAGGCAGAGGAGTCCCCCGAAACCCGATGATAAAGTTATAAAAAACGGAGCATTTCCGATTAAGTTGATTGTCGAAAATTTGCAAACAGATGAAATATTTCAGCAATGTGATTTAATGCCTGTGGTGGCATCCACACGGTAATTGCAAACGCCAGCGGGGCGTGTTGCACCGGCATTGACAGCGCGTACACTGAGCGTAAAATAATATAGATTATTAATAAAAATATATTATTAAATTAGATAAATATTCAATATGGAATATAATTAAGCCTAAAATATCAGTTAAATAAATTTATAAGCAAAAAAAAAATATATAAAATATGTATATTAAATTATTATAATTAATTTATTATTAAACTTTTTATAATTTATTTGGTTAATAAATTTATTTCTTAAAAGTTATTTCATTCCTAGATTTTTCCCCAAGCTTTTCAAAATGTATATGAATTTTTTTCAAGTGTCTGAACACAGTTCGCGGTCCAGATTGGTTGTCGCTGCTGTTGTTATTGGCGTTGCTGCAGTTGTTGGCCACCTGTTTTGTCATCCATTAGCCATCTTCCTCTGCATCTATTTCCATCCTGCTCGGTGTTCGGTGCTTCGGTGCTCTCTGTGTCTTTGGGTGCTCTTGGCTTGGGGTTTTTCTTATTTTTTATTATTTTTTTTTTTTGCGGGCTGGCTGCATGCAACGCCTGCTTAATGGCATTTGGAAATTTGTCAATCGTTGTTGGGCTGCGGCAGTGGCAGTGCCTGGAAACCCCCTTTTTTCCGCCAACGGAAGTGGGAGAAATACGAGAAAAAATTGGCCAAAGCAAAGCGGTTCTTCTAGATCCTCTTCGATCTAACGAAGCAATTAATTTGGCCCGGCACGTTCCCCGGGAGTTTGGTTGATCGAGCAGCTCCGGTTTCGCCTGCTTCCATTGCTTCTGTGTTTTTTTTTTTAATATTCATTTTCTTATATTTTTTTTTTTAGCTTCTGCAATTTGAGTTGATGTTGCGCTAAGTGCTGCCATTGCCCCCAGGGGCGTCACACAATGGGGGATGGCCGGGGGTTCGGTTCCGTCATTTAAATGACGAATTGAGTCAAGTCCAACCGGCCAAGACACGCGCCACTCTATTCTAGTCTCGAGATCCCGATCCTGAGATCCACTCAGATAGCAACCTATAACATATATATACATACAGCCGGGGTTGATTTTAAAAATCTAAAAGAGTTTTTAATAGCAATTTCTTCCTTTTACTTTTATTTCTACTTTCGAAAAATCGTTTAAAATTTTTTTAGGAATATTTTTGATTTGAAGATGGAAAATAAAATGCTTAACATTTTGTCAAATTAGGATTTATAAATAATAAAATTACTAAAATAATTAAAATTAATTAAATTCATTAAATTGATAATAATAAAAAAAAATATAAAATTATTAAAATAATTAAAATTAATAAAATTAATAAAATTAATAAAATCAATAAAACTATTAAAACTGTTAAATCTATTAAAATTAATAAAATAATAAAATTAATAAAAAATTATAAAAATTAATTAATAAAATTTTAAATAAAACTTTAAATATTAAAATATTTACTTTACTTTATATTTTAAATCCCACTCAATTGCTATTTTTTTGGCTGCAACTGTCTAATGCCTTACATATTGACAGTTGGCAACATGCCACATGCAATTGGCAACATGTTGCCAGCCACTTTGTTGCCAGCGATAACAGACACGCAACAGAGGAAAAATCTAAGAAAAAAAACGACACACCTATCTGCGAGATGTTAACAGTTTAACTACGACAATCGATGTCTGCATGCGGATCTGATCTTGGAAATTGACTGACAGACAAAATAAGGCGAGAACTGGGAGAAAAAAATGCAATAAAATATATAAAACTTATGCAATAATAGTTTATTTTAGGATTAAAGAGGGCGGACTGTGATAATCAGCTAAAATCATTAAAATCATTTTATATATATATATATATATTTTTAACAAAATGAAAATGAATTCAAAAATATATATCTTAATTATTAATAAATCTTAATTAACATTCAAAATAAAATATATTTATAAATATATCATTATTACTAATTCATCTTACTTAACATTCAAAATTAAATACAAATAATATTTATTTTTTTTCAATTATTACTACAAGATATATATCTCATTTTAATTGGGCATTTTCCATAAAATATAATTGCGGATATTGTTGCATTGTTTTTTTTTAACAGTACTGTGAGTATAGAGAGAGAACCCTACTTAATGAACTAGGAAGTAGTACACTGTGCTTTATTGCGCCATATTTGCACAAACATTACCCCCCGCTCCCTGCCCTACCGTTCCAGCCTTTTTCCTTGTTGTGTTAACTTGGCCATAAAGCCAAGACAACCAGACGACGACGATGTCGCTATTTGGCCAGCTTGTGTTGCCTTCTTGAGCGGTGTTAATTGTCATAAAACGAAACGATGCGTAGAGGAATAAATATATATATCTTTAGACAAGCAGATGGGTGTATATATATAAATATATAAAAACATGTATATTTATATATTTTTTATGAAGAATTTACAGCAGATTCTTAGACTTTGGAAAAGGAAGGCAAAAGATTTTAAAGAGCAAAGCTTAATTTTTAATTTTTAAACAAGAATTTTAAATTTTTAAAATTTATTTTTTAATATAAGCTCTTAAATATTACCTTAGATTTTGGTAGGAAAAAGATTCTGCCTAAGGTTTTGCTGAATAATTGAATTTTTAATTTTTAAATATTTTTAAAATTTATTTTTTAATATAATCTCTTAAATATTGCCTTAGATTTTACAAGAAAAAATATATTAAAGAGCAAAGCTTGTTTTCCGTGCAAGTTTTTGGTAAATAAATTTGTTTTTAATTAAAAAAAAATTTTTTAATATTTTTAAGCTATTTCTAATTTAATTTTTAATAAATCTCTTAAATATTCACACAAAAATGTCAGGTTTCTTTTAAGTTTGCTATTATTTTGCTCGCAACTGTGCGTGAATACCACATAAGGAATTTTTATGGAGGATGAACAGGGGTAGACTCCACCTTGATGAGGTGAGGTGTCTTATAGAACACTGATTTTCGTTTTTTTTTGTTTTTTTTTTGGCCACAACATACGCCACATTCTTTTGGGCCACTAACTCCATAGCAAGCCCCCTTTAGCGAAGCTCAAAAAAGCCATCCAATCGATCGCACTTTATGGCATCATTATGCTAATGGGCAATTGTGCATTGTCTCGCTCGCTCTGCCTCTCTTAAAATATATATATATATAGGTATATATAAGCCTGATTCCTCCCCTCGATTATTGTACAACGTTTACAGTTTGTTTTCGCCCGTTGTCGTTCATTCATTTCCATATGGACACGCTCATTCGATTAGCATACACATGGAAGGAGGAGTCATACATCTGCATACAAATCTATCAATATCTTCATACACATATTCATTTCTATATCCAACTATATACTTGTATATATATATATATATATAGACTGGTGTTTTGATTTGTTTAGCATTACGTGTGCGTTTGTTATTCGCTCATTTGACCCAATTTGTTATGCAAATATTATGATTTTTATTCTCGACTTGACGCGCGACGCATTTTTCTCTCTTTTTGCCCCTCGCAGAAGAGGCACAATTTTCCAGACTTTTGTCCCCTTAGCCAGACTCCTTCATTGTTATTTCATTGTTCTCTCAAGTGTCTTTGTCTTTTTTGCTGGAATTTGCATTGCATGATGTCATGATGATGCGAAGAAAAAAATTAACAAAAATTCTTAAGAGCGAAAAAAAGCCGAAAAAGTTCCACGAAAAATTGCATGAAGAATTTGGGAATTTTTTTTTTTAATGAATTAAAATTTAATAGTAATTACATATTATTTTTGGTATAATTAAATATCAATAAATATATTCCTATTAAAATAAAATAAAATATAATTTAACATTTTTAATTAGAAATTTAATACTTTTTTAATTTCTTATCAAAAGTATTAGATTATAATTTATACTTCCATTTATGATTTCCAAAATAAATAATTATAAAATCCTTTATTCCCCAAAAATATTTAATAAAGACTAGGCATTTTTTTATAAGAAATGTGAGGTTGTTATTTCGATTTTCTTTAATTCTAATTGTAATTAAATACTTTTGTTAACTTAATAAAATATCTAAATAAGTATTATTCATTAAAAAAAAATATTAAAATATAATTTATAATTTATATTTTTAATTATAACTGTTAAAATAAATTGTTAAATCTCTAGGCGTATACTTAATATATATATTACGTAAACGTTTAGTATAATTTTATTAGTAATTCAAAAATTCCCCATTTTGCATTAAACAAATCTTTGTAAATCATCAAACAAAATCAACCTGAAGGCGAAATTCCCAAAAAGAAAAAAAGGAAAAAGTTAAAGTAAGCAAAAGGCAAGAAGAACAAAACTGAAACTGGTTTCTCCCTTTTCCTTTTCAAATACAGTTGCTTTCCAAGAAGCGAATTACGGTGAGAACACAAAAAAGGCCAGCTAAAGTCGAGGAAAAATTCTGAAAAATTAACCAAAGCTTCCTTGCTTATAGAAAAAAAAAAAAAATATTTTTTTTCCATCAGTTTTCTAATTTCACTGATTTATGGTCAAGGCGGAGGAACCTCCCCCCAGGAATTCTCGAAAACAAAGCGAAACTGACTCACATGACCTGCCTGAACCTGGCTTTAATGGCTTTTTATTAGCCAGGCTCTCCTTTCGTTTGCCGATTTTTTTTTTCCCTTTGCTGTTCGTCATTTATTTTGGCCATAAAATCTGTCTGGATCTCAATTTTTGCCAGGTTTCTCCCAGGTTCTCCGGAGACTCCTTGTCTTATCAGGGAAGGCAAACAATTATGAGAGAGTTAAAAAACTTGATTGATATTTAATTCTCATTATTTTGCACGAGCTTTTATTTATTTATTTTTTGTCTTTTTGTTGTTTTTTCATTGTCCCCGCCTTCGTTTTCGTTTAAAGAACAGTTATGTAAATATTTATGGAATTTTGTAATATTTATTTATCTTTTATATTTATTTAACTTTTATATTTATTTTACTTGGCAAACAGAGAGGGTTGTTAAAAAGCTTAAAAAATAAGTATTTCCTGTAGAAAGAATTTTATAGGAATAATATTTAATAATCTAAAGAAAACCTTGTTCTTTATTTATTTTCTTGAATAAATATCTAAAATAATTCAAGCTCATAAGAATTCCTAAGCATCTTCTATGGAATCCAATCCTCACTAACGGCCACACATCTCCACTTGTCTCTGAAAATCCCCCCTGAATGATATCTAAATATTATTCTTGGAGTGCTTTTCTTCCGCCTGCCGCATTATATCTTAAAGCTTGCTACATTTGGTTTATAATAATTTTATAATAAATACCCGCCATCTCTGTGACAGGATTTTGACAGAAAGAATATAGATATATACTATAACAAGTTGGACATAGTGCAACTCCGACCGGGTATTAATTGCACTGGCATTGCCAATTAATCTGGCCGATAATCGTATTAATTGCCAGCACTGTGGATCTACTCATAAATAATGCTGTCCAGTGCAAGTTTTTTAAGCCAGTTTCGAGGATCGAGAGCCAAAGTAGTATCTTCTAGCCATAGAATGCAAAAAAATATAAAGAAAAAAAGCAATCAAAATGCAACAGCCAACAGCTGTGTGTGAGCTTCGCTTTAAATAGCTATGCACATTTATATACTCTTAACACATTCATTATCATAGACTAAACGATGTCCATGTGGGATTAGATTAACCCATTATATACCCATTAAATCAGCATGTAAATGGGAAAAGTATAAGGCGTTAAACGTGCTATACAATGTAACAGTCTCGGTTCGAGTTGAGGAAATCAATCAAAATTGTAATAAACATTTAATAAACTGGTTTTCATAGAGCTTTAAGGATTTTGTATATATTCTTTTATGGGTTGAAAGGTATACAAAAATATATTTTGCATTATTTTAAATGTTAAATGATAATATTAAAAATATTTAGTATATTTTCATATATTTTATAATCAAGAAATGTTAGAAAAATTAGCTTTTTATATATATTTTATTATTAAAAATAGTTGATATATAAATTTATTATATTTTAAAGTTAATGAATATATTTATACTTGTTTTAATAACACAACAAAATTAAAAATTAAAAGAAAAAATATATTTAAATTTTGCGCAATTTAAATTATGCTCTAATTTATGAATAAAAAAAATTAATAATATTTTAAAAATAATTTCTGAATAAAAAAATATATTTTTTATATAATTTCTTAATCAAAAATAAAACAATATTTTTATATAATTTCTGAATAAAAAATAAATAATATTTTTAAATAATTTCTTAATAAAAAAAATAATAATATCTGAATATATTCGAAAAAATAAATATTTTTTTTATGATCAAGAAAAAATTAAAAGAATAAATACAATTTAAAATTACGCTCTAATTTCCAAATAAAAAAAGTATATTTTTATATAATTTCTGAATTCTTAAATAAATAATATTTTTAGGCCATTTCCTAATACAAAAAAAAAAAAAAATAATAATATTATAATTTATATATATAAATTATACAATCTATTTATTATAATATATATTGGATTTTCCCATTAAATTAATAACTATTTAAAAAGTAATCTTAAAAGTCAAGCCTAAACCTAACGAAAGCGAAATGCTGACAAAAGGGTGAATGTGAATCCTTGGGGCCTAGTTCTCTTGGTCCCAACAAAATCACATCCCCAACCCAATGCCTTACATAGGAAATCCAACAGAGAATCAGAGTGGAAAACATCTGCGGCAAGCAAACTTTACATGCGAAAAGGAATCACAGTTGGTTGTTTGGTTAGTCGGTTGGTGGCTTCGTGTGGTTGCCTGATAGGCAGACAAACAGGATCAGGAAATTCCGGTTTGCTATTATTTTTATTATAATAATTTTTCTCCTTCTTTGCAGCAGCAGCAGATTCTTCGGAGGATGTGAGGCTCTTCTAATGCCGAAAAAGTCCCGAGAGGAGGAGAGAGAGATACAAAGAGAGAGCGGGAGCGAGAGAGAGCAAACAGGAATCTGCTACAGCAGAAGAAAGACGATACCTACGTCGTTCTTCTCCTGCTTCGATTCTTCCATTGGTCAATTCTTCAGAGTGTGTTTTCTTTGTGTGTTTGTTGTGGTGTCTCCTTGAACTGGCGCTGCTTGTCGATCTGGCCGTGACTCGTTTGCTATTTTTATAATCAGCAAGATCGAAATAACTGGGCAATAATGGGGTATACCCACTGGGGGACGAACTAGAGGATCGATAAGATCGGATAAAACCATATGGAAAACGAGAGGTTGGACCACAAGCCATTTTCTTTTCTACAATTATATGGGAATAAATAAGCTAATGGTATAGTGACTTTTAAATTATACGCATTTTATGCTGGAGATCAATCGAACTGTGTTTAAATTTTAACATTTTAAATTAAGGAATATTTTTTATAAAATGGAAATTTAAAAAAATTTAAATAGAAAATAAAGTTAAGAGATATTAAAAAGTCTAAATAATATTTTTATTTAAAAAAATTTAACAATTAAAATAAATAATTAATAGAAAATAAAGTAAATCTATAAAGTGGATATTTTTTTTTTAGTTTTGGCTTATAAAATATTTTATACATCAAAAATTTTTTTTAAAAAACCATTTGAACCTCTTAATTATTTTTATGTATAAATGTTTAAAAATAAAATAGGTAATGTATAGAAAATAAACTTAAAAATACTGATTAGTAAATATAATATATTTTTCTAAGTAGAAGGGATTAAAAGCTTAATGAATATGGATAATAAAATCACAGGAATATAAGTTAAAAAATATTAAATTTTTTATAAAATTCTTTATGCTAAAATATCTTTAAAATATCTTTAAAATATTTTTAAAATATCTTTAAAATATATTTAAAATATCTTTAAAATATATTTAAAATATCTTTAAAATATCTTTAAAATATCTACATTTTTCCAGGGTATTTCCCAAGTTGTAATCTCTTTCCTAAACATTATTCTACAGCTTCCGAAGCCAAAGGATACCAAAGCAGAAAAAAAGACGGCAAAGAATCTGCCTTACTTCTCTCAACTGCCGCCTAATGTGAGGCCCGTTGGGTGAACAGGTTCTGTGGATCCCCTCCCTTCTTCTCTGCCATTGTCACCTCTTGTGTGTCCTGTGTCTCCCTATCTGCATCTCACTCTGTCCCTCTCCCTCTTTCTTTCTCTCTCTCTCTCTCTGTCTTTCTCTCTCTCTGATCTCCTTGCGGTGCGAATTTATTGCAATCTAAGTTCGATCCCCACATTCTCCTCTGGCTTCCAGGTTTTGGATTATTGATTGCTCTGGGTCTCTGGGCAAACGTGTGCCATGGAGATCTCTACACCACCACCATCACCCCTCTCCTATCTCTATGTCTATCTCTTTTGCTCCAGGTACACCTTCTCCTTCTCTCCACCATCTACACCATCTAGTAAAAGGCTCTCTTTTGCTTTAAGCATTTGTCGCCTTGGCAAGTATTTGCTCTTCTACTTTGCATTGGCCGTCGATTTATTATTTATGGGACTGCATCTAATTTGGAAAAGCCCGATCGAAGAGGAATCGAGCATATATATATATATATATATATGTGTATATATGCTGGATATATGCTACCTGTATGTAGCCTGAGCCCCAGGGCCATTGATGTCTTTGTTTATTGCTCCAGTTCCTGTTTGATTCGGTCGATTTGCAGTTTTATTTAGAGAAGGGACACAAAAAATATATCGTACATCCAAAACGATAAGCGATTAGCCATTATTTATATTTTACTATATATATTTTTTTTATTAATTAGTTGTTTTCTATGACTATCACAAATTGGTTTTGTTTTTGCAAAATTTTTAATATCAATTTCTATATTTTTTTATTGTTTATATTTTATCGAAATATATCGATATTTTTTCGCTTACATCCCTACCTCAATATTGATCCTCATTTGGTCTTATACTTTTTAATATCTCCATCAATATTGACATTTTTATTGTTTATATTTTACTTGTAAATAAAAGCGATAAATATCGATATTTTTTCGCTTACATCCCTACCTCAATATTGATCCTCAGTTGGTTTTCAGTTCTTTTAGGGGGCGGCGCAAAGTGGAAGAGGCAAATGTGTGGCCTTGGGGGTAAACTATGCCGAATGCTAATTAGACATTCAGGATTTCAGGAAAAGGAATGAAAGGAGAGAGAGCGGGCAAGATGGAGTGCATTCCGCTCGGGTTATAGCATCTGGCTGACATCGCGGACATCTGGCTCTAATTGACAGCCGCTCTAATGGAGGAATCCGATCTGAATGCAAATCCAACTCCAAATCGAAGTCAAAGCTTAAGGCAATGTGAATTCGAAAATACACAGAAAATACCGCTGCTAATTACAGTGCATTTTTGTCTTATGATAGGATAGAAGGAATTTTCTAAAGATTATTAATGGGATCCCATAAAAACTTTACTTAAAGAAAATAATTCCTTTAAAACCAAATATAGGACAAGACCTTGACCTGGCCATTAATCCCTATACTTTTGATCAGAGGAAGCTTCTCCTTTTCGAGGCGCTAAAGATCAATGGAAATTCTTGGAGCAATTTGCATAGGAATTTGTGCGTCGATCCATCGATCGATCGAGTTTTTCTTTTTATTTTCCTTTTTTTTAACGATATGTTTGCTGATCTAATGCATTTCACAAATGCCAACGAGTGACTTATTGACGCAGCATGTGGCAACCTGCAACTGCAACTGGGATCGAATAAAATAGGATCGCCTTTGAGATCGCCTTGCGTTTGGCTTGCAGCTCACGTACGCAATTGTGGCTGATGATTGGAAGGAAAATGCCAAAGTCAAAGCCAAAGTCGCCTTGAGGAGAGAAGCTGGGCGAAAAACTAGAGCTGCAGCTGGATCAGTGGTGTCTTTTGGAAGGGGGGTTGTAAAGGGTTAAAAAAATAACAATAAAAAAAAAACAGTTCAAGAAAAAAACAAATTAATAAACTTTAAGGAAAATAATAATAAAATAAATTAAGAAGAAAAAAAAATATTTTAAATAAAATATAAAAATAAACAAAATAAACATTTATTATTATTTAATTTCCTTTTAAAATTAAAAAAAAAGAAGATTAAATTACTACTTCTTGAAGAATTTATTTTATTAAATTTTCACTATTATAAAGCTTTTAAAATTATTATTTAATTATGCCTTTTTTTTTAAATTATAAGTATATTAGCATCCAAATTACTATATATCTTTAAATCTTTAATATCAATAAATAAAATATTAATTAATAAGTAAAAATATAATTACTAACTTATGAAAAAGGTGTCCATTAATTCTATTTAATTTTTAAATTTATTTAAGCTTTAAATCTAATAAATAAAGTATTTTGAATAGTATATATATATATTCCCTAAAGCCCCGCCACTGATGAGACAACTTATGGGTCGGGATTATTGGGCCACCGACGGAACAGAAAAGAACAGAACGGCCTTATAGCATAGTTCATTCAACAGGCACAATTCCACGAAAGTGATTGATTACAATCGATTCACCGATCCCGAGATACCGAGATCCACCGATCAAACTAAATGTAATACAATGTAATGCAAGGCGCGGCAGGGTAAGGCAAAAGGCGATCAATTAAAACCGACTGATGATGATCAATTATCGGCGAAAGATGAAGACCGAAGTGAAGAAGCTGGAGCTGTTTGCTTGTACTTGATTTGAGAAAGGCACTTAAAGAAAATTATTTATAAATAATATATATTATAAAAATAATCTTTTATATTATTATTATTAAAAATACTTTAAAGGTTAAAATTAAATGCTGTATATATTTTGTAATACCTTAAATTGTTGATTATTATTTGTAAGCTTTATATTTTTCTTTATTTTTGATTCGTGTAGAACCCAACATTGCCCATGGACTTGAACACTTGATCGCTGCCAAAGCGAAACCCGCATTTCCACAATGACGACAATGACAACGACAATGCCGTTGAGGATGACGATGACGCTGACCGCTGACGTTGGCCAGTCATCGTCGCCGTCGTCATCCTTCTTTATCTCTGGTTTTTCTTTTTCATTTTTTCACATATATATTTTTTTTAGTTGCGGCTTGTCATTGCGTCGGCTGTGTTGGTGCAACAGTTTTAACACATCATAAAGCCGCTTAAAGTGTGCTCCCAGCATCGACATTACATAACTAGCTCCGAGCATTCTCACCTCCTTTTGACTTGGTCTTGATTTGATTCATTTATTATTTATTTGTCACTTCTTCTGGGATTGGGAAGGTCAAAGAACTTGGCTGGGGGACTTTTTTTTGGGTTTGAAAATCAATAATGGAGGGGTTAAATAGAGTTAAAAAAAATTAAAAAAAAAAAAAAAAAAAAAAACTATGGAAATAAGGTAGAATAAATTTTGTAATATAAAATATGAAATTGTGCATTATTATTGTTAAAATATAAAAATAATAAATATAAGTAAAAGATTAATGGAAGTTTAAACTTATAATAAAAAAATAAAAAACGTGGCAAACGAGATAAAATTAATTATAAAATTTATTATATTATAAATAAGATAGCAAATATAATAATATAAAAAAATAAAACTATTAAAAAATTCTTTTATAAACAGAGAAAAAATAAATATAAATTTAAACATTAAGTTTGAATTTAAAATAGAAATCGTGGGAAAATATCTAAAATAAATTATTAATTTTTTTATATATTATACATTTGCTTCTTTATATACTTATTTTATATAATATAAAGAAAATTTAAATAATAATATAATATAATAATAAAAATTCTTTTATAAACAAAAAAAAATAATTAAATATAAATTTAACAATTAAGTTTGAATTGAAAATAAAGAAAAACGTGGTATAGAAGTAAAATAAATTATAAATAAAATATTATTATGGATTGGCCTCCTAATATACTTAATTTATATAATACAGAAAAATTAAAATAATAAAATAAAATATAATAATGATTCCTTTAAAAACCAAGCAAATTTAAGGAAAATAAAAACTTCTAGATAACAATTTGATAAATATAATAATTTAAATATTATTTTTAAAATTCAGTTTAAATTTTAAGCAATATAAAATATTCAACCGAAGGACCACCCACCCTCTAAAGATTATAAAAAAATAATTTAAGCTTATAAACCATTTTTCGATCAGTGTTGAAGAATGACGACCCCACGTGATCTATGGCCCTGCTAAGAATTTTATTAACTCTTTCGGATACAAAAAAAAAAAAAAAACACCAAAAAAGGAATAGCTTCTTATGGCTTTTTTACGTTTGGGATGTTTTCATACCTGACTAATTGTGAGGCACTTAAAAAATATATTTTACAATGCCATCAATCGGCGGGGCTATACTGATATTTATAACTCTATATAAAAATATATAGTTTATGATCCTACCATTCTTTTGTCAAGCAAGTGTGTGTGCGTGTGTTTTGGGCAATAAATCAATAATTTGTTAAGAGGCGCTAGCTCTTGGGAGAGCTTGTGAAAGCAAGTTCGTTGCCTAAGTCTTTTGTTTGGACACAAGGAAACGGCCTTTTCTGCCTTCTCTTTGCTTCCTCACCCTCTCTCTCTCTGTCTCTCTAGCATTTGTCTCTCTCTCTGTTGCTCTTGACAATAAATCACATTGTATTTATATTGATATTTTCTTGCTCGCATTTCGAAAGTATTTAAAGAGAGAGACTTTATATAGCCTGCCTGAATGGTTATTGTGAAAGGAAGTCCGTAGATCGTATGCAAATTTGCTTCTTCTCATGGCAGCAGAAAAAAAAAAATACAAAAAAAAAGTTACGAGAAGAAAAAACAAATAGACAGTTGGCGCTGGCTGGACAGAAAATAAGCAAACGGAAAAAATTGTAAATCACAGAAGTGCAGCTGCAGCGGCAGCGGCAACATCATCGCCATCCCAGCCCAGCCAGCCCCCGGTTTCGGACCGAGTTTCCTACCAAACCCATTCAGAAAGCCTCCACTCCACTCCCGTCCTCTCCCCTCCCTTCCTCACCCCTCATAGAATTCGCAAGCCAATGCCTGTGACTCCGAGATGGCAGCGTGTGCCTTTGGGAGGCTGTGACACGAAATTTGGGAATCGTGAGCCAGCAATTATTTCGATAATTGACGATGAATTTAATCGAGTGCGTGAGCAGAATTATTTTAAATAATTTCGAGCAGGTGTAGTGCTCATCAGGTGCTACCAGAAATCACTAGAGAGTTTAATAGATATATCTAAAAAATTATGTATACAAATATTTTATGGAATATATATAGAAATATTTATAGAATCTTTTAAGAAATATTTATAAAAGTATTTTATGGAAATGTTTATAGAATATTCAAAGAATATTTATAGAAATATCTATAGAAATATTTATAAAAAATATTTATATTTTTATATATTATTTAATAAAATTTTTTATAGAAACATAGAAGTTTAGATAACTAACTTAGTTAATTTTGTTAACTAATATCAGATACAATCAAGAGCTCTTATTGTTATTATTTCTAAAACATAGAATAATGTAATTAATATTTTATCTTATTTAAATTTACGCCTATGTTAGCGTAAATAAATATAAATAAATATTTTCCCTTTAATATATATAAAATAATTTTTTTATGCCTTTAAGGCATATTAAATATTATTTCTGATGTTTTGTTGATATTAAATATTGAAATACTTATTTTATATATAACTTAATTTATATTTGCATATTTTGAATATATTTATATAATATTTAAGTGAAGTTATATACCTATAATAAGTAACTAAAGCTATGAATATCAACATCAATTAATATTTTAAATTTAATTAATATCAAAAATTATTTCAAAATATATTAAAATATTTTATTAAACATAATTTGATTTTAAAATAAATTTATAAAATTTATCAATTTTAATAATAAAATAAAATGATTATTTTTATGCATTAAAATATTTATAAAACATTTGAATTCTTTTAATTTTGAAATTTAGAAATTGAATAATTTTTTTAATATTAAAATTTATAAATTTGATAAATATTTAAATATTTATAAAATATTTTTATAAAAGTATTTTATTATATTTAATATATTTATTATATTTATTATATTTATTATATTTATTATATTTATTATATTTATTATATTTATTATATTT
>VNJY01001810.1:0-33722 GCA_008042715.1 Drosophila bocki | reverse complement strand
CTGTTGATGCTGATCAAGAATATATATACTTTATAGGGTCGGAAACGTCTCCTTCACTGCGTTGCAAACTTCTGACTGAAATTATAATACCCTGCAAGGGTATAAAAATCCGATTTTATAATACAAAATAATATTTTTCTAAGTCAAGGAATCATTTCCGACCCCATAAACCATATATATTCTTGATCAGCATTAACATGCGAATCTTTCTAGACATGTCCGGAAGAAATAGATTTTTTGGCCATTTTTGCAAAATTTTATAAGGGGTAACATCATTAAAATTAGCAAAAATGGCCAAAAATTTTGATTTCTTAAAATTTTAAATTTGGTATGCAGTTTTTTTAAATTAATAAAAACTAACACAAAAACTGCTTTCCGAATCGAAATTAATGCATTTTGGGCTTAGTTATGATATATTTTAATGGTTACCTGAAAGGGTATACAAACTTTGGCTGGCCAAAGTAAGCTTTCTTTCTTGTTTATAAATCTAACTTATTAAGAAAACTTTAATTTAGGGCACAAAAACTTCGAACTTCAGGTAGCATACGATTTTTCTTTTCATGTTTCCATTTAAATTGACTTTCGCTGGCCTGTTTCGTAGGCCACTGCAAATTTCATTCCCTACCGCCTTCAGGATGGAATACAGTTTCCTGTCTGTCTGGCGGATAAACATTGAAGCTGCCTGCCTGCTTGGACTGGATATTAACGAAATGGCCAATTCAATTTGAAGTCTATTAGTCTCACATTCGATCCGATTGGAATGCCTCGCTTTAAATAACCAGCAAAATGCTGAAATCCTTCAAACTCCCTAAACTGGGTAATACTTTCGACTTGCCAGCAGCAATATTGTGCTGACCAAACGGAAAGAGTCCTGCATGGAAATCAAATCACGTAGTGTCCGTTCTGGGAGCGACTGGCCAATATCTGCTGACCAAATTTCACGCAGCTGCAACAAATCAAAGGGCAAAATGTTGCCCATCGAGAGACTGGGTGAGTGTGTTGGCCTGGTTCGAGTGCTAAATAAATTGAAAATTCTAAAATTTTAATAAAAATTGTCGCAATATTGCAATAAAATTCGCATGATTGGCGACGCTTCGTCGTCCCCCTCCAATCGTTTGGGTAAAAATTCTGATATTTAAACCTACCAAGAGTATCACGTGCGAAATGCAATTGCATTTTTTTTTGCTAACATTTTGATATATATATCTCACTAGAATCCTTTTATTTTTTACCGTCTCTTTTCGATTCATCCACTTTGTGTGTGACAGTTGAATTGGAGATTTTGTTGTTGAGTCTGTTTTTTCGGGACAAGAGGCAGGAGGACTTCGGTGTGACGTTGTAACTGATATTTAAATTGTTCAATTTAGTTTGCTTACTTTTTGTTTTAATCCCATTTCCTGTTGGTACTTTTTTTTATTCCTTAAACTGTTTTTAATGTAAAAGTTTTTGGTATTCTTTACTTTACTTTAAATAAAAATAGTGTTTAAAATATTGTTTAAATATAACACTCTTTTATAATGACTTATTTAAGTTAAGGCTGAACTGATTAATAGTTTTAAATACTCACTAATTACTTTAAAAATCAGTTTTGCCTGATATCAATAAAAAATAGCATTTTGTTTAAACCAAACAATTGCTTTAAATAACATTAATTTATTTTACTTTTGAAGTCTATTCACATTGATTTCCTACCCACACTCACAGCAAGTAATTTAATTGAATTTCATGGAGTTTTTAAAGCGAAACTATCAGATTAATTAATAATATTTATGTGCGGTATTCGATGCACACGCCGAAACAAGCGGAAAGCATTGTTTGCCCGTTCGATTTTGACAGATACATAATTAGTTTTTGCACACCAAAAAAGGCCGCAGGTGCCGCGATGCTGTTTTCATTTGGACCAATATATATGAATTGGTATATATAAATGTATTCAGGCGATTGCCACTTTTTTTTTTTGCCGGCTCACAAAAGCCATCTATGCTGGCGTATTTTATGCACGAGAGCTGCAAATGAATTTGTATATAAATGTTTATGGATATTTACCTCGAGCGGCAGCGGCGCCAATGCAAAAGCCGAATAGCAGCAGGCGGCAGAGCCAACTGGATGTGCATGTCCTTGTCGCCATTTTGTCGAGCTGCGAAAATGGCGGCGTCTTTGGCGCCATTGCGTTTTGCTTTTGCCAAAAAAATGTCACAACAGCTGCAAGGAGAGTGTCGAAAAGAAAGAAAAAAGAAATGGTAAAAGTGTTGAGATATTTGCTGGAAATTCCCGTTCCCGCTGCAAAACAGTTTGATTTCTTAACAGCACTGACTTAATTTAATGCAAAACATTTAGTTTCAATTGGAGTTTACCCTCCATCCTCAAGGCCTTCGATTCTCACTCCTCTTTCCATGACAAACCAATTTGTCGCGCCATAAAATTCAAATCAATTTCGCTAATTAGTAAAAGGTTGAGACCGTAATTGGAGTGAGGCTCTTGAAGGAGGGTACTTCACTGATAAAATAAAGGCATCATTTACATATATTGTTATATATTACAATTATTTTTAACAGTTTTGAACTGAACTACTAAAATTTTCTTATAAGCAAATGTATATTTTTGTAAGAAACTTGTCCCCTTCTCTCGCTTTAGTTTATGGAAAAAGGTGTGATGCGTTTTTTCTCCCTACTATCACCCCCTTGATACCTTCTTTATGGCTGCTTCGGTTTCATTTCCACAACTTCTATTGCCCGAAGGGGATATGTCTTTTGCCTTGGCCATTTAATAAGTTAATTGTTACTGCCGCTGCACTTTAGCAGCTTTTGAATTTATGATTAGCCACAAGCGAGAAGCCAAGTATTTAACGCGGCTCAAGGACTTGCACTTCCGGAGACATACAGCACCCACCCACATTGCTCTACTGTTACCATCCGCTTTCCCGGCCATTTTCCACTACCAAGTTTACTTTAAGCCAGCAGTGACAGTTCCACATAAATGTCAACTGCTGCGGTCCTGCTGCGCTTTATGCAGTCCGACTTTTATGCATTTCTAGTGCTTCCTCTTGGATAGAATTCATGGCTGCCAAGGACTCCACATAGTAGTCCCTATTCTCCTCCTCCTAGTCCTGTTCTTGCTCCTGCTCCTGCTCCATCTCATCGTGACTCGTCCGAGTCATTATTGTCGTCTGCGTTTTTACTTGTAACTGCTGCTGCTGCTGCTGTCCGACTTTGTGTCAACTCCATAATTATAGTTTTCTTATATCTTTTTTATTCTTTGTTCAACAAAAAACTTTCAATGAGCAGAGCACAGTGGTTGCCAACTGGTTTTCTACGTTTTTGATTTATTTATTTATATTTTATATAGCTTGTTTACAAAGCCTTTTGTTAACCCTCTATTTAGTAAGTCTTATTGCGAATATTTTGTATAAATTATACTAAACTTCTATGAGTAAGTTTTTTACATTGAATAATATCTCAAGATATTCTCGACATACTCCTGCCATCTGACTCGTATCAATCCTTCAAAATCAGTACAATGACCACGGTTATAACATTTAAAGTTGCTCTACATGAGAGTATGGCAGCAGCCATACACATAAAACTGCAAAGATTCTATTAACCCAAGAAATTATGAGAAATGAAAACTTATTACGAGAAGTCATTAAGATTCAAAGAATTAAAAGTTGAAAAAGTAAAACTGAAAATGAAGCAAAGTCAAAGTGTTCTAGCTGTTGCAGTTGCAGTTTTCTGCTGCTATATATATACTATATATATCGTGTAACTGGCGGATTGAGAGAAAGTCGTACAAAAACTGTCGTCGAGTTAAAACAAAGCCAAGGGAGGCAGCGGGGGCGATAAAGGAAAAGGCAGAGCCTGCCGTCACTGGCAGCAAGTTTTCCTTTCCTTTTTCAAGTCCCCAACTAGTTGGGCGGCAAAGGAAAGTCATAATTGTTAACGGGCTTTTAGCTTAAGCGAATTCCAACTGCAAAAATGCTGCCAGTACATAATACGAAATTCTGTTTAAGTTTTAATTAGATTTTTAATATTTGTTAAATGTGAAATACGCGCAGGAGCAGTAAGTTTGATTAAAAAACTTTCACTGTACGATGCATGTTAAATCACTTTTTGTGCATTGTGATATTTCATATATTGGATAGTATATCTGTTTCCTTTTTTTTGCCTTTTAATGCAGGCCAGGTTTAATGAGCCGGCTATTAAGGCGCACCATCATTACGCAATGTCAGTTGGCACTTTTATCAATGTTTCCTGTCAGTTTCGAGAAGTTTGCGCCGCGTCACGACGTCACGAGTGTCAGCGCCAGCGATTTTCATATTCACTGTGCATTTTTATCAGCCATTTGCCGACTCATTAAGCGAACGTCAATGTCCCACCGCCGCTGCTGCTGTCGCCCATTTTCCATTTACCATTTCCCATTTTCCCCTGACCACCACCACCTCCTCAACTACCTTTCCGATTCAGATTCAGTTTCAGATTCTTTTCGATGATGGCTTGGCTGCATTTTAAAACCGTCACTGACGATTCAGTTTTTACATGCCTTTAATTGACGTCGTCATGTAATGAAATTCAATTTATACTGCATGCCATTAATAGTAACTCATACTGATGTGTCGAGTGCAGAGAGAACAGCGACTATATCTTAATTGGTACGAGTTCTTTAGGGACTAACTGGAGTGCATAAGAAGAAGGGAAAGACTTAAGGCTTTGGCTTTTAAATGTAAATAATAATAAATAAGATTTAATCATTGTGATTAAATAACTATCAAAGGATACTAAAGAGATTCCTGGAGAAATCAAAAACTTGCTGCTTATATTTTAACAAGATACTTGTGGGCTTTTCCCTTTGAATTTAATGGCTTAAATAAATTTTCTAATTTTCTTCGATGTATAATAAACCTTAAATTAATTAAATAATTATCTAAAATATATTTGAACTATTTAACATTTTTAATGCATTTTTCCCGTGTATTCAGAGATTCCCTTACCTCATCTCAACGCTGGGCAAGTGAAGTCAAACCCCTGACATGAATATGCAGCACGTGAGCAGACGAATGAGTGCTGCACGTTCGTTGTCGTCCCTATATATGTATATATATAGTACATATATAGTATATGTATAGCATGTTTTTAGCAGAACAACAGCCATCGAACATGAGAGTTAAGTGCCGGACAGACAGCTTTAATATGGAAAGTGCTTGGCTTCATATTCCCTTGCTTGTCATTTATATTAACATGTTATTTTGTGTTGTGTTAGCTTGCTAATATTTTTGTCACTGGAAAATTCATTGCGAAAGCTAAAACAATTCTACAATAGTTGTTGTGAAATGAACTTGTAAGGCAATAAAATCTAAATGTTTTTTGAGAAGAAATTCTCTCACAAATGTCGTTGCCAGACCTGAGATAATGTTATTTAAAAGGGTCTTTGTGAAAAGTAATTCAATTAAAATGTTAATATTATATATTTGGGGTTCTGTAAGAAGTAATTTTGAAGCCTTCATTCATGTCATGGTGGTGACTCACCAACTTGGACATTCCCCGACACTTTTGTCTCATTAACCGATTATCTGAATAATTTGCATTTAACATCTTACTCAGTAGCACGCGAATGCAATCAGAATGAAACACAAAAAGAACAAGTTTGGCTTGTGAAAAAATTAAAGTGAGATTAACAACCTCTTAAGGCTTATATAATTTAATGGCCCAAACATTTTTCTGCCCATTATCGCCGGAATCTGGCAGCGGGTTTTTAAAGTCGCGTGCCAAGCCACCGAAAAAAAGAATGTTAAAATACGAAACACAAAAAAAAAAAAAAAAGAGAAATAATTTAAGAGAGACCTGAATGAGATCGGCTGTCACGATTTCAATGAAAATTAAAAATCTCAGCATGCATTGAAATTGCGGCCAAAGCATTTTAATTAAAGTCCAACAATCTAAATTGTTGTGTTCGCTCACCAAAAATATTAATTGACTTTTCTGATGTCGCGACGGGTTCGGAACATCATTAACGCAAATATAATTACGTGACAATTTGATGGTTTTCCATTTTCCCCGAGCACAAATCAGGCCGGGACAAAAATCAGAAATCGCAAATCAAAAAAGCGAAAAGCAAAAGGCGAAATTAATTACACACAGCCGCCCCTTACAGACCTGGCGTGCTGAGCCACCCAAGGGATCAATCAGTGCAAAGTCGCAAAGGTAAACAATAAAGCTTCGGCTGCGACATTTACACAAACATAGCTTCAGTGTCCACTGGGGAGAAAGCCCAGTGTCCAGTCAAGCGGTTCGGTTCAGCCCCGGCGTATAAAAAAAAAGGGTCGCCGACGCTGTTTAACTTTGAAAAATTAAAATCCACTTGGGTCCGTGGCCACCCCTGGCACCATAACCAAACCCAAAAAAACTTCACCCCTTGGCTAGTCTCGCATTTTTCAATGGCCAAATAATAAAGTCCCCGCGAATGTCAGTTGGGAGTTATAATCTGTTTGCCGCTTTTTCATGGTCGCCATTTGGCTGCCCAGCGGCGGCAGACAGAAAGGGTATATTACGCAGGACAATGTTCATAAATATTATGTACCTAAAAATAAGTATTTTAGGCAGTAAGCTACATAGAAATTTGGTAAATAAAATGGGTAAATTATAAATATAAAAGGAAAATGAGAAATGGTTTAAATTTCTCATTACTTAATATTAAGTTTTCCTAGTTTAATTTAGCTTAATGTTTATAATAGTGTATTTTCCAGGTCGACTTTAGTTCCTCTCATAATCTTGTTGTTCTTTTTGTGTGCTTTTCCCCGGACCCTCTGACAATGTCGATTAAATGAAACGTAAATTTGCAGCAATTACGAGGGTAAATATGCATTAAAATAAATTTGCATGCAATTATTTTTGGCACATCAAAGTCTCATCGTTGGATTCATCAAATTATCTTGGCTGAGATTTATTGTTGTTTATTTTTTGGTGTTGTTTTTCTTGTTTTGATTATCCTTTTTTGGAACCCTAATTACCAACTAAAACAATTGCAAATTAGAGGCACCAACTTTGATGTTGTGTCTGTTCAATAAACCAATTTGTTATGCGATTCGCTGAGGTGTTAAGGCTACAAACACAAAATACTTTCCGTGACATCTCGTTTATCAAGTTGAAGACATAATCTTTGAATTTGGTTTTTGTCTGCGTATCGTATCGGTGTCATTGTGTTGGCATTTTATGATAAATGGTTGGGAAATGTGGAAGCGGATTTCTGGCTTTTGTTTTTCCCCCCGGAGTCGAGTGAAAAGCGGCTTACAAGTTGTTGATCTAAGTTCTAGGAATATAAACAACAACAAAAAATGGTCTTTGTTAACCTAATTTCCAGAATCATCTCGTCCAAGTTGTTATCCCAAGTTTCCCTCCCCCCGTCTATAAATTATATGGCGACCGTTCTTTTCCGCGAAACATGTGCCTCATTTTAAATAAACATTTAGCATTTTCTCTGTGCATTTTTCGGTTACATTTCTTCTTGATTTCGTTGGCCCTTGTTTTGCATACATTTTCCCAGCGAATTAAAAAAGCGCACAGTTTTGTTTGGAGATAAGCTACTCAAAGATTTACGACTCTCTCTCTCTTCTTGCTGTGCGAATTTTCGGTAGCTAAAAATGGTAAAATGGCAAAAGCCGGGGACTGAAAACTGGAACGACAAGTATGGGGGGTTGGGGCAACGTGGGAAACTGGGCATAAACAGGGCCAAAAGCATTTCCAACGATTTGGCGTGACAAATCCGGCACGATTTGGAGCTATCCGTGGCAGACGCAACTTTGTCGCAGATTTATATGCAATGTCAGTGGAAACGGTTTATCACTTTGGCCTAGGCCTCCTGTTCGTACCTTTTTGACGATGCCCGCCCGAGGTTCCCGGATCCTGGATCCCATCTTCCCATCTGAAGAACTCCGGGGGCCAAAAGGTTGAAATTTCGTCAAGACAAATTCCCCTTAGATTTAGTGCAATTTCATTTACTTTTGTCTTGGCATTTAGTGAGATTTGTTAGCCAGTTGCTTAAGACGCTTGTCAGATGGGTTGGTCTTGGGTTTGGGTTTTGGGTTGTCCCTTCATTTCACACAGGATTTGATTGCTGAAACTGTGGAAGGTGTGTGTGTTGGCCCCAACAACCTGAAGAATTGTTTGCGTTTTGATACCGCTTTCCCCAGTTGTTTTTTCCTTTCGTTTTGTTTAAATTACCTTTGAACAAGTGTCGGGAGGAGCGTTGTTGTCCCTGACAACTCACGGGTGTAAGCATGGGTATTTTTGCCCTCATCTCCAGGCGGCTTTATTTTTGAATATCATTAGTGCGCTTAGTACGAAGTTTCCCTTTGAGGGATTTTCAACTGCGGACAACTTCAGAAAAATCCTCCTAGCAAAACTGCCCTCTCATTCAATTTCGGAGCATTGACTGTTTAAACTTTTCTGAGCTAGAAGTTTAGGCAAATTTACAAAATTCCTAATGATGCGAAATTTTAATTATATCCCCAAAACATGCGTGCATATGGACACTGCAAAAAAAGAGTGTGTTTTGTAGAGCCAAGGTGAGATTATTTTAATTTACAAACAAATCTAAAAGAGTTTTTTAAGTCAAAATATTTCCCAGACTTTTAACTTTTATTTTCTGATCGTATCTCTGAATATCCTTGATTGTGACCACGTTTTTTGAGCTGTGCACTGCTCGCTCATTATATTATCTGCTCTGGCTGCTGTGTAGACCTTTTTGATGTCAATCACTCAGGCGCTTAAGGAGCTGTCATGCCCGACTTCTTCCAATAGGACACCGCCGTTGGTGGTTCAGCGGTTGGGTGCTGCGATGTGGCGTCTCTGGCGGCGCCAAAAGAATTTAAATTAGCCAAGAAGGCAGCTGCCAGGCGGTGCAATAGACGTGGCTGAAAAGTTACCCACTTGCTCCGGTCTGACTTTGCTAATGAATCATGAATTTCTCAACACCATTTTTGCTTTCTTTTTTTTTTGGCTTGGCTTTGTTTTGCCTTTGGTGTAATAAGCGTAAAACTTTTTGGCAGCAAAAAAAAAAAAAAATTAGCCTTGCCTCTCTGCTCTGCATTTCAACCAATTAGTTGGTTTGTTTGGCCCAAAAATCAGAAAACAGAAAGGAAAAAAAATATACATCTACAGTGCTGATTGACAGTCTCAGTCTCAGAATCGTTGCCAAGTGACGAGGGAGCGATTGCCGAAAGAAACTCCAATGGACTTGGCCGGAATCTGTAAGGGCGTGACTAATACCTGATCTGTTTCGGCTTTCACACTGAACATAAAATCGGTATATAGTTGGAATTTAGGGCACTAAAGAAGCACTGATTTATGTCAGCTTAAGACTTGAAAAATACACTGTAAAGTTATCTTTATTTAAAAATATTTACAACATAATCTATAAACAGTTTAAATATAGATGTAGTTTTCACATTTTTCATTGATTTAATTCTTTTAGTTTAAATTTCTTTTTGTGCATTTTTAAGTATCTTTCGGCTCTTGGTTCTGCTTGCTTGTTTGCCTCTTTAAATTGGGCAAAGTTTTTTGCGACAGCAATTGAAGGACTTGTCCAAGGACACGCCCCCATCACACTCACACACACGCCCCCTCAATTGTCATCCGTAGAAGTTTTCCTGTCGCATTTGACGTGCGTGCGATGTGTGTGTCAGTGTGCGGATGTGTAAGTGTTTGCCGAATGACAACTTCTTACAACTTGAAGCAGGTAGGTATGCTTCAGGTGAGGGACTAGGAGGAGGAGTAGAAGGAGGTTCCGCCAAATTGAATGGTAGTTTTTCACGCCAACAGTGCGCTGGCTTTTATCTTTATGTTGCTTGTTGCCTAACAACTCAATAACTTATCAAACTTTATCGACAGTAGTTTGGATATTTGTCTCTCTTGATTTTGGAATTTGGTAGCAAGAGCAACAGTTAAGATTTTCTAGTTTCAAGGCAATGAATATATTTGAACATTTTTTAAAAATAATTCCTAATTGGGTAAGAATACTCTCGAAAGGAACGAAAGCTATTGCTGTCGGAGAATTTCCTTTGTTAGACAACTTAGCTGCGTAATATTTGTTTCCATAGTTACAGCCTTCTATTCTTTATGATTTTCTATTGTTGCTTTTCTGTTGAAATTTTTATAAATATGAATTTGGTTGTTTAAGACGTGGGAATGGGTACGGTATAAATACATAGGTTCTTTTTTAACAAGACATTTTGTTTGCTAAGTTACAGAATTTGTAAATAAATCAACATCAACTAAATAATTATGTTATCTTTTCCATCAATTTCGAAATCTTTTCGATTGAAACTCTGACTGGATCAAACACATTGATTACATTTTAATGTTCGGAATTGAAATCGTTCATGGCTTCAAGCCTCGCCAGCTGCTGCTGCTTCTGCCACCTTCAATTATGGCCAAATCACAGGAAAAGTTGGTAAAGTAAAAACAGCCCCAGACAATGGCCAAGTGATTTGCTTAACTGGGCGGATCCATCACACTTCAACGCACCGCCGGCAAGTGGATTAAGCCTCTTAATGATGGGAATTCATGGCGCCTGCCAAGGAGCCGATGTTCTTATGAGGAACTCATTGTGTTGGCCGGGCCAAGAGAGAGAGAGAGAGGTGACAGTTTTTGTCAAAATCGACATTACGTATGCGGAAATCGTTCGCGAACATGTGGGCTGACAAGCGATACGAATATATTGCCGTTTGCTTTTGTCGAGACACCACGTTTGCCGTGTGCTGCTGGTACAACAGGGCGTATGATTTTTATAAATGCCGTGTCGTTGTCGCAACAGGAAAGCCAACTCACAAAGGCTGGCGAAATTTGCTCTTTTCTTCGTTCGTGGTCCCGTGAGTGTGTTTGATATATATCCGGGGCCAGTGTAGTCCACAGTACAGGTCAAGTTAATAGGCATTATGGGGACTTAATTGAAAATTATTGCTTCTTTGTTTGTTTCAACTAAATTTATGGGTTCTATTTATTAGTAATAACTACTGAAAAAGATAATAGTATACATCTATAGATAATTTTTTCCATTAAGAAAATTACAAGAATATATTATAGAGAAACTATTGATGTTTCAGACGGCAGAGTCCTAAGTTAAAGTTAACCTAACATTCTAAAAATATCTTTAAAAATAAAATATTTATAGTTAAAAAAGTTTGATATTATTATTTTGAGAACGACTGCTTGTATATAGGTATATTGCTGACTTGCTTTGCTGCCTCTTGGCCTTTTCCAAAATCAATCCGGTCCATGTATGAATGAATTTTGCACGGCTTCTATTTTTTTTCTCTCCACCATTAAGCTTCACCCTCTGCCCAAAGGAATTTCCGAATTTCCCCAATCAATTGACTTTTTTGTGAGTGTGTTTCTGTGTGTGTTTGTGTGGGTGGGCTGAGCATTTTGTCATGCTGCTTATTATAAAAAATACCAGGAAAACTGATTTGTCAAGGCCATAAAAAAAATATTTGCTCTCATTCAACATTAAATGAACATTTTTGGCTTATTGCACGTGTGTGTATATAGTTCCCATTCGATGATCAGGCAAATGCTTATGAATAGCCTGGTTGTTTTTTTATAGGGGAAAATAATGTAATAGGCAGTTGGGGCTTAGGTAAAGTTTGGTGACTTGTCAGATTTTCCGATGTCTGCAATGGAATGCTGTCGATTAACTTGATTATCATGATGAAGGGGCAAAATTGGTTGGAGTGCCAGAAATGGGCAATGGAATAGAGAAGAACAAATGCCAACGGAAAGCGAATGGAAACCTGAACTGATTGTTCATATTTGCCAACTATTTGCGATTTGCATTTTCAATCAAAGTCTCAGGGTGATGAGAGAAAACAGTATCGATGACAGGCAACGATGATGGTGATGATGATCTTAATGCCGAGGATATGTTGGGCATAAACCAAGGACTCTGCTTAGCTGAATAACATTTAAAACACTGCAAAATCAAGCACATAAGTAATTTAAATTCCTTTAAAATGTGTTTAAAGATATGCAATACTTGGGAGTTCTAATAACTATAAACGGGAAAGCTTTAAATATTACCAGGATTTTTTAAAACCCTTAAAAAGCTGTCTAAGATTATGCTATACAATTTTAAATTGCTAAAAGAAACAAATTTACTTTTAGACCCATTTTAAAGAGTTCTTAAAAACATAGTAATTTTTAAGAGGTACCTGATAAGAGTTTTTGTTATAAATTTTTAAATTTCTAAACAAGTTTGATTATTTTCTCTGCAAATCCTGTGTCCTTTACAATTGTAGCAAATAGATTCTTACAGTTATTAGAGCGCAAAAAGTATATAGGTTTCAGTGACATATTTTTGCAAAGTGCAGTCACAAAAACTAGAAGACAGTGTGTGAAAGACGAGCTTCAAGTTATGCTTGTTTGTAGAGAGCTAGGTAGAGAAAACTCTTCAAGCACGAATGCCCCACAGTCACACGTTCCAGGTGCAGGGTGAATTTTCACTCGGCACCTGTCTTCAGGTGGGATGTGCTCTCTGTTCTGTTGTCATATTTTCATCACACTTCAGGTGTGAAATAAACACACGCACATACACGTACGCCAGCCAGCCAGAAGCTTCTTGAAGCTGAAGAAACTTTGTGCAGCCCCGGAATATTTACTCACAATCGTGTTTCGTGTTTGGTTTCGTTTTTTTCCCCTCTCGAAGTTCCTTTCTGTAGCAACAGCTTAATTTCTCAGTGGCCCGGACAAACTTAAACACCAGTTGTTTGCTTAATTTCTGCTCTCCGTTCGAAATTAGTCGGGTCCCAGCCCTGACCCCAACGCACTTGCTGTGTTGTTGTGTGCTTTGCATATCTAATGCTGGAGTCCAGAGACACGGAGATGGAGATGGAGAGATGAAGTTTCTCCGGGGCCAACTTAAGGAGCTGAGCCAAATTTAATGGAAAAACAATATGGTCTTTATTATTAAGCAATCGCTTAACAGCTCTAGTGCGGAATCTATATATATATTTAATTAAAAAGTTCTGGGGCCCAAACCAAAGGAAAGCCAAATATTTGCATGGAGTTCTGGGTTATTCTGCCAAACATTGCGTAAACACAATCAACCACTGTTACACATACGAACATACGAACTCCCGTCCAGACATAACATAATATCCGATTTCAATTGGAAGGAAAACCTATTAGAAATTATTTCCCTTCACTAAATATTTGCTCGATTGTGTGCGCATCTTTGTTCTTGTTGTTAATGCCATTGTATTCAATGAAATGCCCCAGACTTCGTCCTCCGCCCAAAAAACATTTCCCATAATAATTGTCAGTCTACTGGCCCAATCACAATCGCAATCCCTTTATTTGGTTAGATTTTAAGCCTTGAATTTTCGTGTTGGGTCAGTGTTTGGGCCACTGTGTCCGTGTATGTGTGTTTGGCATACATGGCGTATGCGTATTGTTGATTTAGTTGATTGGCTTAAAGGCGTGACCTAACCAATGCTGGCAACAATAATTGTCCGGATGAAACTATTTGCTCGTCCTCGTTCAATTAGCCAGTTCTCTTACCTTTTCGGCCCTCAGTCTTGGACTTCTTCAGTTTCCGACACCTGAAATATATCAAAAGAGGAAGAGAGGAAGTTCAGTGATGAGTTCACATTGTAAAATTACAGGTTCCGTTTAATCAAGTGGTTAAAACTGGAAATTGTTTGCTCGGCTCACATTCCCAGCTGGTATTGCAATTAATAACGAAATGCAGGCAAGGTATTTTGTAGAATTGCATTTCCCCGGTATGTTATGCTTCAATTAATATAATTCTAGTTTGGTTTTGGCGTCGAGGGTTTTGGTTTTCCTCGGACAATATCGAATATCTGCCCTAAATTCGTGCTCAACATGGGTGTGTGCTGCGTTCCTTGGTAACTTTTTCGGTTGCAAACTGCAGCTTGATATTCCCTCTATTCATTTCTTTTTTTCAGAGTGTTTGTCCAGGTTTTTTTTTGCAGTTTTAGGAGGCAGCATCGTTGTTTATGAAGTGTCCTGGCTGCCTGTTTGTTTGCCTTTCATGTTAATGGACTTTACGCGCACATGGACGCTGGCAGGAGGCAGAAACTGCAGGAGCATCATCGAGTTTTCCCGAAACGCGGTAGCCATTTCTTTTTTTTTATTTTTTAGCTAACTTTTGGTGGATGGCATAGAGACATGGATAGGCGTATATATATACACGGAAAGAAAAGTGTACTGAATGGGTACTTATCAAAGCTGATTTCTTGTGACAAGTGTATTTAAAAAGCTCCTAGTATTGTTTCCTTAAACTACATAAAAGAGATTTAAGAATAAAAGATTTTAAGTTATGATTTAACTATCTTTCCCTGTGCACATCTATCGTTAGCGCTATATATGCATTGAGTTCGCCTTGTTCGCCCAGCTGTTGCCGTTAGAATTTTCCGGAAAACTAACAGCGTTTGGTTTTTATCGATGGTTTATCGTTTAAAGTTTTCCATCAGCATAAATTCCGTTCGTTACCCAGACTAGAGCCATTTTTCATTAGTCTCTGACGTGACAATGTTGCGTATACTTAATATTTATCTAAGTTTCTTACGACAATCGTAAATAACCACACACTAACAGCCGCACAAGAACAAGAAGAAGCATATACACACGCACTTATACGCGTGCAACATGCTGTTCGACAATTATTTGTGTTGCTGCAACACGCCAAATAAACATTCTTTTGTTGTATTTCGGGTGTGAGCCAAAGAACTGAGACAAAAGTCAACATAAAAATGAAATACAAGGCAATAATATTTGCTCAACATGTGTGTGTGTGTGCCACCCATTCACCACCCCATGCCACCCTCGTCATCAACCCCTATTTATCTCGCTCGTGCGCGCATAAGTAGGCAACGATTTTCGTTGGCTGGGGAAATTAATAAACTTTTTTGCACCTTTCGCCACGCATTGCTGTTTTTCTTTTGTGCTCCAGTTTTTTTTGCAATAAAATATACTCTTGAAACTGCATCTCATTAAGCATTATTTAACCATCTTTGACGCCCTTATTTGTTTGTTTTTAGCAGAGGTTTTCTCCTTGGTTTTAAACTGAGAAACTTTCTCTCAAAACTGGCATAATAAACTTTTCATATGCGTGTGGGCGTGTGTGTGTGTGAGAAATGCAAACATTGGACCCAACTATATACATTTTCGATCCACACCCATCTGGCAATATAATGAAATTTCTTTAACGGTCCGGAGGCATGGCATTTGGCCAGGGGGGTCAATGGAGGCAAATATACTGCAACGCAATGCACTTAAAAAACAGGAAAATTCAGTTTTAAAACCAATAATAATTTTACAAAAAATTATATTAATTTTTTGTTTTATTTAATTTAATTTTTATGTTGGGCATTTTGATTTATCAAATAAATAAGTAATTAATAAAGAGTTTATACAAAATGTTATTATTTAAATTCTTCCAAACTCTGCCTAGAAAGCCACTTCTTATACAAAATATATCATATTCTATATCTCTAAATAATACTATTTTTTCCCCTGTGCTGTTATGACCTGGTCTCGGGCACAATTTTTAATTAAAACGCACCAAATCGAGCTTATTAAAAAGTTGCAATGACCGGCAAAAGGTGATGAGCGACGCATAGCAACGCAGCGTTGGACAACCGACAACCGACATCCGACATAGTCATAGTTACTGGGACGGAAGTGGAGAATTAAATTACAGGACGATGTGATGGCGAAAGTTTGCCAACTCTGCCCGATGATGCGTTGTCATAATGTCAAATGGATCGAGGTCCGAAACGAGGGCCATGCAAACGCACGGAGTAGGATATAATAACGGTTATCCGGCAAACAGAGTGACAACTGTGTGCCATGCATGTCCTTGCCGCCACCCCCCCCGGGGCGACCGAATGTCCATTTATTCGCACATATTGCCATTTTCAGCGACCTATGCAATTCGCCGGCCTTGTTGACATTGTGCGGCAAACTGTCATCGGCTATCGGCCATAGAGCAAACGAGATGCAAAATATTAACAAATACCCCCTGTATTTGGGCCCACAACATGGCATCATATCCCTAGCCGGAAGCACAGTGAACAATCTGTTTGCACAGCGGACCAATTTTTTTCGCTGGCATTGAGCCGGAGTCCACAGGGCCAAAATGGCAATATATACGGCCAGTGTTGCATGTGGCCATCTCAATTCGTTAGAGTTGCTCATTTCACAAAGGACTCTTAAAATTATGGTACACCTTCTAGAAAACATTTTAATCTTAAATTGAATGTGATCATTAAGGAATAATAAACTTTAAAATCGATAAGGTAGAGTAATATCTACACTCTAAAATAAGACTTCCAACCAATGCTTTTATGATTTCACTTAAAATTGTATTCCGTTCTTTGCCCTTCGCTTTAACTAAATCAAACAAACAAACAATTAAATCTGGTTTTGTGTAGCGTTTTTGCTTACTCATGCAGACTGCTTTTATATAAATAATAACTTGGAGCACCGCCCACTGACTGTTTGAATTCGAATGTTGTTATCAAGTGCATTTGTGTAAAGTAAATTGCATTTGTTTATATTTGTCAGCCATGTACAAAAATTTCGGAATATTTGTTATTTTCCATAAAGATATTATTTGCCATTGGCTCATCAATGAAATGTTTTGCAATTTGATTTTTCTCGTTTTTCCAATTTTTGGCAAATACATCTATAGTTCTGCTTACTTTTGTGGTGGCCTAATGGTGCAACTTCGTTGTGTAAATTAGTTTTCATAATCTGCTAGCATAAATCAGACTACGATGATGAGCTGATTGCAAAACATAAAATATTCTAGAGAAATATATGTATTTCGTTTGATTGAGAGCAATAAAATTTAGTAATCCAATTAAATGTTTTATTGCTCTGGCAAACATATTTATCTTTAACTTGTACCGGATGTCGTGGCAATTAACAGACAATTTGATTGCAGGTTTCTTACATTTCGATGCATTAGGATATCTGTTTCATATTCTGACAAATAACAATTTATGTTTAAATCAAGTTTAAATTTAGTTTTAGATCTCTCCAGTGGAATGCAATAACCAAAAAATCGTTTAAGGCATACATATTTCTGTGCCATTTTGTATGTGTGTGTGGGACAGCGCAGCGGAAGCGTCAAAATGAACGGAAATTGGCTTAAAAATGACAACAGAAATGCAACAATGGCCAAAAAAACAATGGCAGTCAAGTGGTGTACCCAAATATTGTACACGAGTTTTGTTATTTTTGAAGCCCTTGGTTTCAACAGTATGTCATTCATTCATTATATAGCGGTGGTTAAAATAATAGTGGTAGGTTTTTAATAAATACTTTTTAATATTTAAATATTAGATTTGGGTTTGTAAATGATTTTTCCTGATCAAAAATAGAGGTAATAAATGAATCTAAGAGATATTAATGTATGAATTACAAAAACTACTCTTAAAAACTTTTCAAACCTTACATTTTACATAAAATAAACCCCAAAAATATATATATTTGTTATTCATTTGATTTCAAAAAATCAACAAGAGCATGCTAGTATTTTTCAGTTAGCTGTGTTTATACTATATAGAAGCAATATCTATTCATGGTGAGTTTGGTTTTTCGATTTTCATTTGGTTTTCATGGCGTTTTGAGCTCCGTTTTTGCATTTATAATTTCAAGTTTCATTGTTTCTCTTGCACACACACACACACACACAATTACATATTAAATATGGCAGCATTTTTACGTCTCGTTGATTATTTTCGCGGTTGGTTTTGTTTCCTTTTATTTTGTTTTATTTTTAGTTTTCCTCTTAGTATTGTTTGTGGCCATTTTCCGCTTTGGCTTTTTAGTTGCGCTTTTGGGTGGTCCCGTGTGGTCAGTTTTTGTTGCTGTTTTGGGCCCGACTGGGCATTAACTTTTGCACGTTACAAGCTTAACATTGATTTTGCGGATACGCGACGCAGAGTTCTTCCCCCCATCCCAACCCCGGTTTCCATTTCCACAGTGTCCCCAATTTTCCCCGTTTCTCCCACAGCCCCCGGTCTGTGTGTTGTGTGTGGACGCCGTGAGCCATGTGTCCTGGCTCTTCCGGAGGGCATCATTTGCACAAGAATTGCAAAAATGTTGGTCGTCCGGCCGAAAAAGCCATGCAAATAAAAAAAAGTTTGCCGCCATTTCTGGCGTTTCCAGTTTTCGGCTTTAAAATGTCCAAAAAGTGTACTTAAACTGTGAGTATAAAGGAAATAATCAAAGGCGGAGGTGTTGCTAAAAAACACTTTACATTTGAATGTTAAATTTGGGTACTTTTAAGGGTTATAAAAATATTTTATATAATTTTCTATGTTTAATATAAGAAATTTAAAAATATAATTGAAAGTGCATATTTCCAAAATCGATTAATAATATTTTTTATTTTATATTTTAAGTGTATCAAAGCTCCGGTATTGTAGTCATTGTTTGACGTGTTACTAATCTCGCTATGAATGGCGCATATACGTGATATTTGGACTGGCTTATTGATTTCAATATCGGGCTTAGTTGGCTTAAAATTCTCAAAACAATGTCATAGAAATTGAATCAACAAAGTGACCAATATAAGACCTTGTAGAGCTATAAAAATAATTCTTGACTTTGCCTGGGCTTATTTAATGTTGGCATTTGCCGGGAATATGCTTTTCCGGAAACGAAGTGTCGCAGGAATTCGAACTTCTCCCGGCTCCGGCTCCGGCTCCTGTTCCCTCAATCCTCTACGTTTTTCAATAGCAAATACAATCCCGGCAGTTTCAATTGCCAGAAAAGCTGCTGCTGCAGCTGCTCCAGAAACACACACACACTCACACACACATGCAGACACGAACACATGTGTGTGGGGATGCGCTTGGTTCCGTTTCCGGTTCTAAATATAGTTATTTCTGCACCGCTGGCAGCCATGGCAACGCTCTTTCATGCACTTGAGCAGCATCAGCCACCTGACTGGCTGTCCGTCTAGCGTTCCGGCACCCATTCTACCCGGAGCCATTTCCCAGTCCCGGCAGCAACTGTTTGCTTACCCACGGAACCTGTCGGCACCGAACGAAAAGTTATACATTAAAATAAAGTCTATATTATATTATTATTTAAATATTTCCTAGAAATACTTTGTATACATTTTTCTTGACCAATTTAAGATGTAAAAATCCTATAAAAGGGAATTTCTGTTAAAAAGTGTAACTAGATCTTATGTAATTTGAAAATATTAAATTTTAATTTGTTACTTAAAACATCTTGAGAATTAAAAATGCCTTTTAAAACATATTTTTTAGATATAAAAAGAAGTATTTATAAAGCTCAACTTCAAATTCATTTCTGCATGATAGGATTTCCACAAAGATTTCTCTCTGTGTATGGCTCTATGTATTCAACTCTTCCCCTCTCTTTATCTTTTTCTCACTGCTCTGTGTGTATTTTTGTATGCAAATAAGCAAAATATTTTAACAGCAATGTTTTTTGCGTTGTCGTCTGGGCCGCTGTTTGCCAATGACTTGTTGATTTTACAACTTTTCCAATTGAATGCACTCGGAAGCAGAGGAAAACTCATGGTAGTGCCCGAAAGCAAAGTGATTTTCATTTGCTGTCACTCTCACACATCTCGTTTTTCTTTTTTTTTCCCAATTATTGATGAAAACGCATGAGTTTAAAATGCAAATGATTCGGCATATGTATTTGCCCAGCAAATAGATAATCCATGTGCAACTCCAGTTGCGAAAATGTAATAAAGACATATTGCACTTTTCACAAACACGCATCTAAATATTAGATTTTCCAACTTTCTACTACAAAGTGCAGCACGTTCGTGGAATATTTCCAGCTTCTAAATAGAAATTGAAACGTAAATAAATATTGAGAGAGCCCGGGCGTCAGCGTGGCCTCATTGCTTCATTCTTTTGCCGTGGCTTTAACCGCCAATGGGCGGGGCTCTTGGGTTCTTGGCTTCCTGGGAATTCTGTTTACACAAAGCAGCACGTTTGGAAATTGCCAAAAATCGAACAGGAGAAAATAAATAAATATTATGAGTGAGTCGACTCCAAGGGAATGACGCGCGATATGTCAATGGCACTCGGCGACGACTACGACGACGTCTCTCGTCTAAGGAAACTCTCTTTCCCTAACTCTCTTGTTGTTGTCAACAACTTTTGGCACTTGACACTTAATGTGCATCATTGCGCAGCTGACAATTTCAAGCCATTTCCGTGGTGCCAGCCAAGTTACTTCTACAACTTCTATTTCTCCTTTTGTTGGAGTAAAGTTACAGTAGAGAAAAGAAAGGGGATTGGAATTTATAGAAGTTGTACTGGCGCATAGCTTTCTCAAGAGTCCCAAGAAGCATGATACCAATATAATTGCCATATTATAAATTAAAACAAAATAAACAATTATGTGATTATTCAAGCCTTAAAACTTTAGAGTAATCAAAATATTGCAAATATTTTGTTATATATGTACATAAAATTGTATAATTTTCTTCAAGTGCTTTACTGAAGTTTTGCATGGCCATATAAAAATCGAATAACAAATTGCTCACAAAAGCAACTGCAACTAGTTTTTTCTCAAAAGAACTAAGAGGGCGGGACGGGACATTTTGCTGACATTTTTATGAGCAGCTGCAAAAGATTTCTGGCGTTCGTTCCTTAGATTTCTCTACGTCACTTCCCCTATTCCGACTTGTTTTCCACTACCGAAATTTGTTGTGCGTGAAAAGTTCTCAAGATGAAGATAGTACAATTCGCCGACAACTTTTCCATGTGACTGATGTGATGTGACTTTGCCTGTGGTGAACCCCGAGGCTTTCGAGACATTGTGTGGCTGCCTGGAGATGTGAATTTGTTAATTCAATTGAAAGGCAGCCATACCCTTGGAAAATTCCTTTACCTTTACCTCTTGGCCAGTTGTAGCTAATTTACAACCTGGCTGAAAAGTTTTCTACCGCCACCATATGGTAAGTTGGAGAGAGGTCCGGCCTGGCCCGAACTTTCAATTAAGCTTAATAGGACGACACACTCTCATGCAAGTTTTTACTGCTGTCGCATATTTCAATAAGTTCTCAAACTCAGAAGCACGGCGCTAAAACAACATAATTCATACTTAACTCACCGAAACAGTTTTCCCCGAAATACGCTGCCAACCCCTAAAAAGCAGAGGAAAATGGCTAGCGGCCAGTGGCAAAAGGGCTAGCTGCAATGAAAAATGGCAGAGGGAAATAAAATTGCATTAGTGGGTGCCAGGTACAGTGGGAAATCGCACAGTTCAAGATATATTTTGAATTTATAAGAGGCAAAAAAATATATAAAATTTTGAATATTAATTAAAGGTTCTTGTTGTAGTACCTATTAATAAACATATTTTGATTTGTATGTTTAATAAAACGTTAAATAAATATATTTTCATCTCTTTCAAGTAGCTTTAATATTTCATCATAGTTTAAATTAATATTTAATGTATATAGTTATTCCCTTTCTTATTCAGTGCCATTCCTGTACCTTTAGTTCTCAAAGATGTTGCTGCTGGGCCGCCTCATAAAACGAAATTAAATTTATGTACACTTGCAAAGTTGCGAGGGCTACTGGCTGGGTATGAGAGAGAGTGCATAAAACTTTCAAAGGCAGCCGGGAAGTGGATCTAAACACGCGGCCCCATCCTGCTCGTAATTCAAAATTCGAGTGGCAGTTGCAGTTGCAGTTTCCACCGGCAGCGGGCAGGAGGCAGGCGGCAGCAGGCAGTAAGGCAACCGCCAAAGGCGCAGGATACGCGGCAGCTCCGCATCCTGTTTTTTGTTGTGGGCGGGAACTGCTCACGCTTGTTTTCACTTGGCCGGCCTAGGCCGGGGCACGCCCCCAACCTACCTACCTAGTGCCTTTCGGCCCCGAAAACTTGGCCATGTTGCTCGCGGGTGTTTGCGGTGGCAGGCTGCATTGCTGGCCACCTTTGCTTGTCACTTGCCGTTGGCCAGAAAACTGGCAATTGCAGTAACGGGCAAACAGTAGCAGCACACAGATGCCACAACCCAAAAATTTAAGGATAAAAGGATTTTAAGGTATATTTTAAGAAATTTATACTTTACTGTGAATATTTCGTTTATTTTAAACAAAAATTATTTAAAAAAATGTTATATATAAAGTTAACTTTAAGTTATTCAAGAGGTAAAAATATATAAAAAATATATTTAAAGTTGGCCCATAAATTGTTTGACAACTCTACCATGTTTATGTTTTTACAGCAAATCAATTGCTGACTGAGGCTATTATTTTATTTAAATTAATTGTATATATATTTCGAATTACAGGTGATATTTATCAGGGAAATGCAAGTTAAACAAGCAGAATAAATGCTGCTTAAATTGTTACAATAATATGGTATTTATTTCCCCTTAAATCTAGGAAAATCATTTCAAAGTCTAGCTATTTGTTGTCCTCTCGTTGGATTTTGAGTATCGAAATGAACGCAAATTTACTGAAGATGCCATAACTGCGGGCTATGAAATGAAAAACGGCAGGACGTTCGGTTGTAGTACGAAAAACACGTGCATTGGGCATTGGATATTGTATATTGCATATTCGAAACACAAAAAAACACAGGACCAAGCCGTGTGTGTAATTGCTAAAGGAAAGGACTTCGGAGCAGTGTCCGTATGGGAATTATTGATAAATTCGAGTGTATGCCGGTTGACAAACATGTTGTTGTTTCTGGGTTACACAGCCCAGCAAAAGGAAGTTTTTTATATTTAGGTAGAAATGAAAAGGTTTTATTTTCAGGGCATTTAAATAATATTTTTTGAGTTTAATATAGTGTGTGAATAGTTGAAAAAAAACCCAATTATTAAAAAGACCAAACTAGTTTCTTGCTGGTCAGTGCTTATAGCTCCCTGTTCCAACTTCCTGCCAGACACACATACACATACAGAGACATTTCAATTGTAATTACGTTTATTGCATTGCTTTGGCTCTTGGCTATGACTTTTTCCTCTTGTTTTCCCCATTTGCCGTCTGTTGTTTGTATCATTGACTGACTTTTGTCTGTGCGGAATACGCAAGAAAAAAAAGCATTAGTTTCGACAGGCATTCTCTCAGAACTGAAACGGATATGGCTATAGATACACCCATATCCACAAACACACATATGTCCTGGAATACGCACACGAACTGGCCGAGCATATTTTTGACATTTTGTGCATGCCTGAGCGAAAAAGTATGCTACGTTCCATAATCGAAGGCCGAGATTCTCCTGCCGTATGTGTAAGGAGCGGGCTGTAATCGAAGGATTATTCTCCTAGGTGACTGGGAAAATGCACTGCAATGGTTTCCTCAGTCGAATGAAGTGAGTTGAGGGCTTTGAATACTAAAAAAGAGGGCAAAGGGATCTAAGTGAGCTGTAAAAGAATTTTATTTGGCGCTTGAACCACACTGACCTTACCCGCCACACGCGTATGCAATGGCAATAAAATGAAAGCGACACTCCCTGCACTGAAATATATACATAGGTTTGGAGCAAAAAAGAAAATATTTAAAAATCTGGAAATATACTAAAATCAGGATAAAAATATTCCCTAAAATTCCTTTAAAATCAATAACATAATCAGCTAAAAATTATCTTCAAGATGCTCCTGTGATTTAAGCAAAATCTCTTATTAAATCATAATTTTCTGCTAGTGTCTCCCTTGAACCTGTGGGTAGGGAATGTGAGGAGCAGATGGCTTTTCCCTGCCATAGGTCCTGGGAACGAGCACCTCGTTGGCATGCAGGCCGCAAAAGTATGCGAGCAAGTCTGTCTGCCATGTGGCATGCAGCAGCAACAGTTTCCAGGACTTTGGCGGGGGTCAAGAGCTGAGCACAAGTTCTGGAGCAGCTGTGATTCGGAATCCTTGGTCGTTGGGATCGCCAGCAATTCTTCTTGGCATGCTCTTGAGGGAGGGAGTGAGATTGAGATTGAGGCAGACAGTCGTCATGCAGACTCAGACGACGCATCTAGATACAAATATTTTCGGATTCCGGTTTTGTTCTCTTTGTTGTCTTCTTTTTTTTACGGGCCTACATAAATATTCCATGAGACATTTTATAGCCCAGACCCCCAGGTGGGCTCTGAGCAAATCAAAAATAAAAAAATAAAAATTTCATCTTTGGCTGGGCATAAAATTTTAACCAGCCCCATATAATATATATTTTGACAACTTGCTGGTATATGGCTGCTAGACGGGGCCATTTGTGGAATTGCATTTAAAAATCGTTTACTTTTGCATGAGTGCAGCCCGCCATTGGTGACCACGCCCATTCCAGTGGCCGCTGGGCTGAGAGAAGTGGGTGTTTATGCTGCAATTTGTTGCGAACGCACGTAGCAATTGGACGGCAACGGCAATCCTTTCGGTCAACAACATTGTTTTTCTTCATTTTCCTTAACTTATGAAAAATACATTCGTGTGCCACACGCACTTCCATATATGAGGATATGCCAGGGAACTGGGGGAACACTGGGGAAAAAGCTTGGGGCTAGAATAGTTTTCTTTAAACAAATTTCTCGAGGTTTTTAAGCTTAAGTTTACTGAATTTTAATAATATTTATTTGTAACTAAAAGGATTTATTTTGTATATTTTTACGAGAAGAAAAATATTTCCTTTTATTGCTTTCCGTGTTTCCCATCAACTTCATCTTGCCAGGTGTCGTGTCTTGCGTATTTTGCGGGTTTTTGGCAACAATGCAGTGGAAACCCTTTTCCCGCGCTCACACTCTTGTCTCAGGGAAACGCTCCTGAAACAAAAGCCAGCTGGCAAGATGGAAAAAAAAGCGGAAAAGCAATGAGAGGAGGAAAACCTCCCTGAGCTTGAATCTGTTTGTTTGTGTTTGTCAGCAAATTGTGTGTGAAGATGTCAACAAGCTAGTTAACTGCATTTGATCTGCACTTTGCCTGCAACACAAACACAAACGCAAACACGACCACAAACCCATCTCTCATTGTCAGTGTTTGTGTGTGTGTGAATCTATTATTGTTCAAGCACATACCACTCACCAGTTATGTTAGTTTTCCCCGGTTTTTCCCGCTTTTCACAGTCTTTTTTCGCTTAATACTTGACTTCATGACGATAGTTTTCCCTCTCTCCCTCTAGGGTTTTTGTCTTTTCCCGGGAAAGACTAAGCCAGAATCCTCTCTGTGTGTGCGTGTGTGTGTAATATTGTCAAAATGACAGAACATTTTGCTGAAGTTTAAGTAGCATGAAGTAGGAAAATGGTGGGGGTACCCACGCATGTGCGGGCTTTGTTTGGCAGGACTTGACACGCCCTGTCATTTCCACAGAATTTCCCTCCTCCTTCGACTCCTAGGCAACTGGCTGGATATCAAGCTCCTCTTGAGCGTTAGCATACTTGAATTGCCACAGCCTTTGCTATATAGTATTCTATTAAATAATAAGAATAAATTTAAAACCCCAAAAAGTCGTTTCGAATTTATTGACTAATTTCCCAGGCAAAACTGGTATTTTTCTTTTATGCTTTTAATTGATATTTGCCTCAATTAAACGTACGAGAAATGCCTGAGAAAATGCTAGCAATATTTATATCCATAAAATGAAATAGAAACACACTCTAGACTTTTAAAAGTCAAAAGCCTGTAAAGTGTGTGCGAGTGCGTATGGCAAAAACCAAAAATTATTGCTCCAAAAGAGGGGGTTTTTTGGATGAAATAAATTTCGAATGCAAAACTATTTAATAAGCATCAAACTGGCCGACCATAAATAAATAAAGTCATGAGAAATGTGTGTTGAAATACAGTGAATATATGATAAATGTAAAAATCATTTAGTTGCTTTTAAAAATAAATTATTATAAATTTTCTAATTTAGCAAAAGCGAATATAATTGTTGTTTTAAAGCTATTTATAAGTAAACTATTAAAACAAATTTATTAAATGTAACTTTGGACTAAGTTAAACATAGTAGGAACACCACATTGTAAGCTGTAATGTAGCATAAGTGTGAGCCATCAATTACGAATTAGTAGACACATATGTAAATCGATAGTAAGCAAGGGAGATCGATAGAAGGATATTGGGGATCTGATCTGCGATCTGTATCGAATAAGCTTAGCAAATTCGGGTGTGTGCAAATAAAATAAAAAACTAAAATATTAAAGGCATATAATATAGGATTTCTATATTAATTTTAATTCTTGCATTGTGTAAAATATCTTGTTTTCACTGTACATGCAAATATTCGTATTCTTCACTGCCTGTGGGTAAAACAAATGTGATGTTGTGCTTTAAGTTAAAGCTTTTAATTGCTTTGTTTTTGCAAGCATGAGTTATAACAGAGCGGCGAGCAAGAAAAAACAAAAGGCCTAAACGGAAGTGTCAGTGGGGCTACTCCTATGTCTGCTCAACTGAGAGCTGGCCAACAACAAGCTGCTTGTTAAGCCCAGCTACACTTGGCCGTTTTAGCCATCTTCGTGTACTGCTGTCCAAGAGAAATGTAAAAAAACAAAAAAAAAAAAATAATAAGTTAAATATAATATTTTTAAATAAATAACCAAACTGGTAATAAATGTATACCTCCAATAGTATGTTCTTGAGATCATGGCTTAGACATAACTCCTATTATTTTTCGGGCAGTGTAATGCCGCTCTTTCGGTTGTAATGAATACGGTCTCGTTAGATTTTTGGCTTGGTCTGGGCGGGCGGTGGAGACGACTTATTTATGCTCACGAGAGTGAGCTCGTCCGTCTGCGTCCAGATGTCCGGCTGATTTGCATCTTTTGTGCATGCATCCAGGCACATACATACACACACATACACACAGTGGCAGCAATTATTGCATTTATGAAATTCACAGATACTCCGCTGGCTTCAGTATGTAACTTTTGGGTAAAAAGCTTGATTTTTCCCCTCTTTTTTTTACTGTTTTAGTGGGGTAACCTCATTTTATGATTTTTTGCAATTCGAAATTGGGGGATAAAGCATCATGAAATATATCTGCCATCAGTGTGTTATTTTTACATAAATCTACTTATTTCTTTGGTTGATTAAACAACAAATATTTCTGTTTTTTTACATTTAAAATAATGAAAAAATAGTAGAGCTGTAAATTATTTGTGCAATTATATATTCTGGCCTTATCTTTTTTAAATTATAAAGGGGAAATAATAGCTAAAAAAAAATAATATAAGAAATATAAATAATAAACAAAGTATAATTCATACGTTGTAATTATTTTTAATATATTTTTTCTACCTTTTATTAATTTCTTTCAAATTAAAAAAAAGGGTATTGCGACTTTTGCTATCATGACTTCAGCGTTTTGTGGCTGTTCTTAAATTTTTGGCTGTAAGTCTTGCTCTGGGGATCCTCCCGGGACTTTCCCCCCGGTCCACAGCCATGGCAATTATCATTCCCGCTCTCCACAGAAGGCCCCAAAAATCCGACTCCCAACGAAACGAATCCCATGTCTGGGTGCCCAAAACCCATTCGAATTCCCCGACGAATCCTCCGCCGAGGATGCCGAGGCTCATTCAGTTTGCGGCTTGGTCTTGCGGCAGACGACCCTTTACACTCTTTGGTGCGGGAACTTGGCCGGGTCATAATTTCTGAAATGTTTTGACTTGCATTCGCCCTTTATGCTGATTTACTGGCTGTTGTGGTTTTGTGACAAATCTGTTTTGCTCACTTCTGATGTGATATTCTCATTCTTTTACAGTGCTGCTCGCCCGCCCGCTCAATGTGCGGCTTAAATCTGCCAAAAAGTTTTATTTCAAGCAATTTAGTTTTGCATTTGTTTGCCATGCTTACTATAATTTGCATATCCGAGTGTACGAGTATGTGTTTTGCCATTTCGGCGGCACTCGAGCAGATTGTGTAAGGGCGGAACGATTTAGGCCCGGTCATTAGGCATAAATCAGTGTCTGTGAAACTCATTAAATCACGCGGCTTGCAATGGTTGGGGCGTTGCCTAGGCTCAAAAACGCCCCCTTTGGATGTATATCTTTTGGGTTTCTTGTTGTTGTTTTTATTTTTCTGTTAAGTTTTAGTTTATTACAGTCCCTCTGATCTCTGACTTGGGTGAGCTTAAGCTGTTGCATCAGTCAAGGATGTACAGGGGAAAAAAACATTTTGGGTTATAAAGTTAAATTATTCTAAATTCCCTCAAAAGTGTGGAAAATACACTGTCTAGAATTATTATAAAAATTCAGCGACTTGCAAGTATACAAAATATTCAAGTTTATGTGTACCAGCAAAGCCCTGAAGTGGACAAGATACTTTTATTCTCTGTGTGTCTTCTTGACCATGTTCCCTAGAGCTCCCATTGGCATTTAATTCAATTTGAGCCATCCACACCTGATGCTGCTGACCGGTACAATAAAAACCTTAGTAAATCGCTTTGGTCTCTGCTAATTTATTGGCCGGGCTTTAATGATGATGATGGAGCTTGAGCGGGAATAACAATGCAACGAAGAAGGCACCCGCAGGGCATCACGTAGACCATCATCCCAGGTGCTCCTCAAGGTCGCGCTTGCAATCTCATCGCGGTCATAATAAATTTATGCAGCAGCCAGTGGCAGGAGGTATATGCAGCCTAGGTCTTCGGTTCTTTAGCTTTAGCTGTTGTCCAGTTCAGTTTTCCAGGAGTCCCGGACTGGCACTGAAGAAGTTATAAAAGCCTGTGTGCGATGGGTGTTAATGCCGGCAAATTGCCGGCGGGTAATTGTCGTTGTCGGTAATTGTGTCCATGTGGTCTAGTAGTTGTCTCGGCCGGTTCTCGGTCCTGGCCATCTAGCTCTCCCTTCGTGCCTCCTTTAGCTACAATGTGGCTCATTTGTGCAGCAAACGAGGTTGCAATTTTGTTACCATTTTGGAACCAAGGACAAATCATAGCTCTTGGTCCGAAGTAATTGGTTTCCTCGGTATCCAATCCTTCAGTGTTGTCATAATTGCGGTTTTCGGTTGCCAGTTTCGATGGTTTTTGCATTTTAAGCCCTTAACTATTTACACATCGTTAACTTTGAATTACCCCAGGGCAGAGGATCTATTGAGTGGCCTAAGTCTGGTCTTCTGGGTGTCTCTTTCGAATAAGAAAAAGTTGGTGTTCCTTTTTTTGTGGCTACAATTCCAACGTACATTTAATATCATAGACTAACTAAACACTTGAACAAAATATTTCTAAAATTAACTTATGTTTTGAAGAGGTTTTTGTAAAGAAAAATTTGTTTGATTAACTTTGTATATCAGCTATATCATCTCTTATAACATTTGTGTTTTATTTTATTTTTATAAATTTTGATATACATATATTTTTTAGCTCTTTCAGTACGAATTTCTTTCGAGTGCTCAATCCTATATCCTCTCATGTCATGGCTGAGGTTTTTTGTGTAATGAAACCGCAATTTTATGACCCATGGCCCTGCATATTCTTGGCCAATTTAAAGCGCTTTTAAATCCCATAGTTTTGCATTGATTTCTCTTTTATATGATTTCCAACTTTGCCGTTCCAGCCCAGTCGTTTCTCCCCTCGTTTTCATCCTTTTTCCTTCACTCTTTATGGGATATATTTTTTAATAACATTTTTTACTGACCATATATGGGTGTTTCTGTGTGAGTGTGTGACTGTGTTCGGTTGTGTGTTTGTGGAAAATCGGAATTTGTGGCATCTGCGGCCTTGTGTCCTTTCACCCTCCCTCGCCGCTAGTTATGTGCGTTTTATTATGTCAACATTGGGCCATTGTTCACCGAGAGTTCACTGGGATCATCATGGGGGGATTTTGGGGATGAGCTGCGGGATGCCCCCTGCCGCCCGCTTTGTGCTCTGTGTTTTTCTGCTATTTTGGAGAATGTTCCAGGCTTTTAGCTTTGATATATTTGTTAGTCTGACCATAAGCTTTGTGTAATAAAATTGTTGCATTTTGAGCCCGTAATTGTGCGGCTGATGGAGTGCATTTTGATGGAAATGAAAAACTGCCCGAACAAAAAATGAAAAGAAGGGAAAAAGGTGCTGTAATAAATTTTAATTAAAACCAAACTCTTTAACTTTTCATTCTAAACCAATTTCCTTCCCCATATTCATGGTGACCGGAAATTAGAAACCCAAAAACGAAATCTTTTTAATCTGTGTACTTGGGTCTATCCATTTTTGTGGCTACTCATGTCACAGGACATAAATCGGAATCGGGGGCTGTGACAGAACAGAAATCAAGCTTATCGGCCGACTGCCAATGTCTCCATTACCACCTGCGCCACGCCCACTCAGAGCCGCCCTTACAAAAAGTAACAAACAAACAAACAAATGGCAGAATCAAGTAACTTAAATGTCATGTTGAGGGAAAACACGAGCAAATCTGCAATTTGTTTTATGTAATAGATTAAACTCTTCTTCCAGTTATATATGTGCACTAAGAAAAATTATTTTGCATATAATTATTTGTTTAAAGTTTAAATTTGGTCATGGAATATCTCCAGAAATTCCAATAAAGTTTTTTAAATTTCCTTTCCTTTTCTATGAAAGTTTCATTTTCCCTGAATATAACCCAGAACCTTGAATTAAACTTTTCTGGAATCCCGAGGACTGGCTTTTCTCCTCGGTGTATCCGTGCGGATAAGGCAAAGTCCTGGACCCGGCCAACTGCCAACTGGCATTGGCACCACTGTCTGTCCTCCGCCTCCGCCCAAATGAAATTGAAGAAAATTGCATTTGCACGAGAGACAATTTCGAAACAATTGCAAAACTGTTTGACATGCTGCTGCCGCCGTCTTCCTCTCTCGCTCCGTCTCTCCCACCTGATACTACCTGGTTCTCTACCTGCGCGATGCTGCCAAACAGTTTAGCAGGTAATGCCTTATATCGATATCCTTCCAAAGCTGCAATGGAGATGGAACACACGCAAAAAAAGGATTTCAACCGTAATGTTAAATAAATAAACAGAAAATATATTAACAAGAAATAGAAAAGTTAATTTACTATTATTTCTTATTCAAAATATATCTGATATGCAAATTGGTACGGTTTAGACATTCAGGTTAAGATCATAGTCACCTCCTGTATTTGTATTATAATTTAATTTTCTTGCGTGTTTTGGCATAAATACGGCTTAGATTTGTTTAAATCAAGCTTTCTCGCGCTTGATTCATTAAGTAGTATTATTTTCAACTCCTTCATTTATAACCATTTTTCTTTTACGTGTACGAAAAATCGGAAAAGGAGATAGATAGACAGAGAGGGGCTTGGCAGGCGGCAGTTTGATGCAGTTTAGTTGACTATTGACTGCCGGGCGGAGCCAAAGTCCCCGGGTCCGGCTCAAAAACTTGAGGTTGGGTGATATCACGTCAGTTGCAGGCAGTGGCAGCCACCGGACTCTCGTTCGTCGAGAGTTTTTGGCACATTTCAGTTTGGACCAAAGCTGATTTCGAAGCCATTTTACCCCTTTTTGTCCTCGACTTCCGCTTCCTGTTCCTGTTCCGACTCTCTGGCCCTTCCGATCCATGTCCATGGGCAGTAGCTATAATTTAGTTAAAGACAAAACGTCGCTGTGTCTGCAAAATCGAACATGATGCCAATGGGCCAATATTCGCTCCGTCAATGGCAGCGCCTGCTGCTGCTACTGCAGTTCGTGTGTGTTTTGGCCAAACCATTTTTGGCCCCCACTGAAATTGGTATTGGTATCTGCATAAGGACAGGCACTGGGACTGGGTCTCGGACTCCGACTACAACTGGGGACTGGGAGCTGGGAAAAATGTGTGTGCTGGATTTTCACACCGGGGAAAAAGCGGAAAAGGTACTAAAATAGTTTCAACTTGGTTTGTTTATTTATAATTTAAATCTTTATCTTTACATTGAAGAATTATATAGTTTTTTTTCATTTGAAAATCATTGCTTATTATAATATAAACCTAAATAAAGTGATGCTCATCTGTTAACTGTCGACTTGCGCTTACCTAAAACTGAGTTTTTGCCCCTTAATATAATTCTTTTATTAACGTTTTTCCCAGTGCAAAGTACTGGCTCAAATGGTGTGCCTGGCATGCCGGGGCGAATTGGGCCCTGAGCAGTTGTAAAAACGGCCAGTCAAGTGCATAATTACTTAATTTCCTCCTCGCTTTATTTCGGCCACACATGGCCAGCGGTGGCTGGCTGGCTGGTTGGCCATTTCCATTTTCAGATAGGGAATCGGGCCACCTTTCAACCTTTTCATTCGGCTAATTTTGAGTCCAACTCTCAGGGGGAATTTTTCGGCTCAATAGAAAACGTGTTTGTCTTTTTAGTGTCGCATTTGATGCCGCACAATCTCGTAGATTTCCCCAAACGTAGCCACTCGGAGCCGGAGCCGGCGGAAAAACTGTAAATTTGCACAATGACAGGCCTTGAGAGGCATTCGAAAAGGAGACCCTGCACGTAGTAACCTCACCTCGCTCCACAATAACACAGAAATTGACAGACAAAAGCCAACGGCTTGAGCTACAACTCTCGGACACAAGGACCGAATGGAACAGGATGGCAACTGGGCAACCGGGCAACGGGGAGACCCAGAACCGCTTCCGACTTCTCAGCAGGGCAACCCAAATTGTCAAAGCCAAGTTAAGACCCGTTTTGGAATAGAGGGCCACGTGTCCCGGTCTGGCTTCACACTTGTCCCCACCATGCAGTTGAATCCTTTGTACTGTCAAAAGCCTGCCGGTACAGTGTACGTTCTTTAAGGGGAACTCTACAAATTAGAGTTTATTTAATAAATAATATTACACAATTTGAGGTACTTAAACTCTATAAACTATACCTTAATCTGTCTCTCTTCATCATCAAAGAATTTGTTAACAAATGATTTTGATTCTTACTTTAATTCATCTTCGACTGAATTGAGTTGGGAAGTGATGACTGTTTTAGATAAGGGCCCCAAGAACATGGACAAAACGGAGACTGAGGTTAAGGCAAGACCTGGCCGAAGGTTTGTCTTGGCCCCGGTCTACACCTGTTGCCAATTGTTGTCTACACGACTCTGGCCGGCAGTTTATGTTTATGCTTATGTTTATGGCCCTGGCCGACAAGACAAGACCTCTCCGGGCTTCCGCCTAGGCGAAGATGTAGTGTCCACAGGATTTTGTACATTTTGTTTACCTTCTTTTTATTTTGTTGCTGTTGTAACTTTTTATTTGTTTTAAAAAAATTTTACACGGAAGCTTTTATGTAGATTTTATGGTAATTTGCTCGACGCCACCGCCGCACAGTAGCGCCTCTCAAACAAAAGCCGTTGCAAAAATCGAAAAAGTCATAATCGCAAAATCGATTTAAACTATAAGAAATCGACAGAGAATTTCCCAAGGATTCCGAATCTGTAACCAAAAAAATTTTCAGATTTTTTTTGAGGAAGATATGAGCATTCAAAGTCGAAATTGTTTTCCGTGTATGCGTATTACAACAAAAAATAAGTAAATTAGTCGACTTTCAGGTAATATTACACAAAAACTACATAAGCAATAGTCTTGAATTTTTTTTTAAATGATAGGTATATTCATTACCTCTTATTCAAATTAAAAAAAATGTAGTTTTGTGTGGGCTTGTACAGGTAAATCGCTACCTGCCAGGTGTCCATTATTTTCACCTTTTTCTGGCTAAAGTAGTCTATAACTTCTGAAGCTGCCCAGAGCCGGCGACTACACTATGACTACGCACTGCGTGTATCTTTCCTGAATCAGAATCCGTTTAGAAAGTCTGCGTCCAGCTGCGACTCTGGCAT
>VNJY01001809.1:0-48607 GCA_008042715.1 Drosophila bocki | reverse complement strand
GATGCAAAAATATTGAAAAACAGCCAAGTTATAATTTTTTTTCTAAAAATTTATCGAACATTTGTATGGGAGCTATATGATATAGTCGTCCGATCCGGCCCGTTCCGACATATATAGCAGTGAGAGTATATAGAAGACTACATGCAAAGTTTCATTCAGATAGCTTTAAAACTGAGGGACTAGTTTGCGTAGAAACGGACAGACGGACGGACGGACAGACGGACAGACGGACAGACGGACAGACGGACAGACGGACATGGCTAGATCGACTCGGCTGTTGATGCTGATCAAGAATATATATACTTTATAGGGTCGGAAACGTCTCCTTCACTGCGTTGCAAACTTCTGACTGAAATTATAATACCCTGCAAGGGTATAATAAAAGAAAGAGAGAGGGGATAGGTATATGGTACATAAGTATTACAAAGAGAGAAGACAAGAAAGACAAGTTTCCTTTTATTTATATTTTAACTTGTGATAAGTAAAATCTTCTGATATTTTTTAAAATTTATATAAATTTCAGAATATATCACAAAAAGGGCATTAAGAATTCCTAATAAAATTCAGAAATATCTTCTTGATCTTATCATATCTTTGAGCCTACGATCCAGTATATCGAAGTATGTGAAAAATATGCCTCCCTTGAGAAGCCCTTGAAAAACATCTGCTTAATCAAAAGCTAGAAGATCCAAGCCCAGCCGAAAGATACAAAAAAAAAAGCTTAAAAAGCGGAGACATTGTGGTAAATTAACAAATTAAAATGGACCGAGCTCAAGATCTCAGCGAACTTTGCTACGCACATATTGGAAATCTTTTTTCGGTGCGTTTGGTACCGTTTTTTTTCTTCTTTTTTTTCTTTTCTTTTTTATGAATCTATTAATTTTCTACGACCATAGATTTTGTGCGCCTAAAGCAATCAAAGTGCCGCCTATAAAATAGGGGAGCGGGCACCAAAAAATTTGCGTGTGCCCCGAATATTTGTGACTGCTCAGATGTTTAGAGGGATAGATAGGGTCAAGGCTTGACATCTATAAAACTATTAAAAAACTAAGCGAGTCACAAATGTTTTCCTGGAACTTGAATCATTTGATTGGCTAAACTGAAATAGAAAAGCAGTACAAATAATCTGGATTTTATAATGATTTTATTTTCTATTAATTTTTATTTCTTTTTTTTATATAGTTTCTTGTTCAGAAACATGAAATTTTTATATTTTAAATTAGTTTTTTTTATAAATACGAGAACTTCTTCTTTTTAGAGTTTAAAATAAATATGAATAAAATTTAAATTAATTTCTAGATGTGCAACTGTAGCCTAAAACTAAATTTTTCTCTCTTAAAAGCATTAATGCACTATAATTTTTTCATAGTATTTCCTTATTTTCATCAGTTATATAATAGATTTCACATTTTTTAATTTATTTTTTCAACCTTTAAGCTTCCTGGTCGCGAAGTCAATTGTGAGTCATTAATTTTTAACTTTTTGGTTGCCAACTCATTGAATTTTTCCAACGAAAATGCTAAATTCATTAGCTGAGCTTGTGCGAAAAATTCGCATATATAGCATGTACTTGCAGCACCCAAAACGCTGCAACGAATCAAGTGGAAAAGGTGGAAATTGGCTAACGAGGCAGCGACGACCGGCGGCGGGTTGAATGGCCCACAATCTGTTGGCCGGGTTGTGTAAATGAATGTTGGGTGTTGGGCTAGGTGGGGGCCTCAATTGGCCCAGAGCAAACAATGGCCACTTCGTTAGCCGCTTATCAATGGCAAAACATAACTGGGAAAGAGGGAAAAGAGTTGCAGAACATGAGGAGTTCTATATATCGAAAGCCAGCTGCAACAACAAATTATCTTCTGACAAATTGTTTGGTGTCAAAGCCTGGGGAATTGATGGGCCGTTGAATGGACATGGGTTTTTACACAGAAAGAAATTATTATAGATAATTAAAAATATAACTATTGATGAAAAATATATAATATTATAGTAAAATAAAACAATATTAAAGTAAATAAATCAGTAAAATGTATTTGCAAGTCAAAGTTATGGACTTATGTATCTTAAAGATTTATTTTCATTAAGTTCATGAATTTTTAGCTCTATTTTAGGCAGATTTTTCCCCAGTGCACTCATGGGGCGCAACAGGGCGTGGCCCTCGATGGCTAATCAGTTGGCAAACCAACTCGTCCGGCTATTAGCTAATAATAGGAGAGTCACAAGGAGGCGAGCAATACATTTCACCCGGCCGGTCGAGGTGTTTAAACTTTTTCATGGCCAAACCCATGGCGAATGCAATTGCAGTTTGCAGTTGCAACAATTGCAGAAAGAAAAATAAAAAACTCTAGAGGCCTTACATAGACGAACCCGGCTAACAAAGTAAGCGATAAGCCAAAAGAGAATGCTGGCCCAAACAAAAGGCATGAAAAGTGAAACAAATGGCAGTGTCAACGTTGCCAATTGAGTCGTTTGGCGAACCGAACACACTCCACACACACCGCACTCCTCCTCCAGTGGAGGAGCCATCTCCACCCGCAGCCTTGGACTTGACGATGGGCTTTGTCGCCGTCTAGGTTTCAAGGCCTGGCACCAGCAATCCCTTGCGGATTTGCCCTTCGCACCGCACTCCTTGACTCCCAAGTCATATGCAAATGCCTTGCAGCAAAGAGACTCAGGGCCTAGGCAACAACATCTCCAGCACCAGCAGAAGTATCAGAAACAGCACCACCAATACCACCAATACCACCACCACCACCACCCAAGCAACCATGCAACCATGCGGCCGGGCACTCAGACAACCGAACACTCATAGGCCACAGCCCACACGACTCCCCACAACAAAAGGCCGACAGTGAATCTAAGCTTTAAAGGAAACATTCTGCAAAGAATCCAGAAAAGAGAAAGATATTTTCCTTACTTTTCTTTCCAAGATCCGATTATATAATCTTTACAATCCAATCCTTCTCTTGATGATGTCCTTAAAATTTCAATTTTTTTATTAGTGAGTTTTCCCTGTACTTCAAGTATGCATGGGTCTTTGGCTGTGCGGATTCTAAAGTTAACCGCATGACGAATCACTTCGCATAAATTGAAACGCTACGTTGCATGCACCGCGTCTGGTTAGAGAAAAGAGGCCCGGAAAAGGGGGGTTGCCAGAGGGGCCATATAGAAAGGGACAGCCAGAAGACAGGGTAGTGGAGGTGCCTCTGGGGAGATTTGTAGCTGTTGCGGCTCCTTCGGCGAAATGTGCGTCGCCATCGCCTCATAATTCTTCAAATGCGTGTGGTGGGTCTCAGGGGGCTGGTAAGAGGGTTGTAGGGGGCAAGGGCAACAGGGCAGTACACAAAAAGAAAATTTTTTAAGCAAAGAAAATAAATTCTAAAAAAATTATATAAAATATGAATTCGCGTATCCTATTATATCCTGGAGTCACTGCTCGGGCGCCAAAGTGAATTAGTCTTTTTTTTTTTTTTAATATTTTCTTTTATTTTAGGAATGATTTTTATCCTTTAAACAATTATTTTTTCCCAGTGCAAAAAGGGAGTTCAAAAGAGGGGGACCCAGGCACAAAACTGACGCGTTGATGAAAGCCCCCATATCTCCGTCTCTGTCTCGGTGGCTGTCGGCATAGGCCATCGTCGTTGCAGTCGCAGCTCGTTAAATCGAGCGGCAGACCCCCTCTGCACCCCCCCCCCTGTGGCACCACGCCCATGGGGCTTAACCCGCAACTGCTAACAATTTATTTGCGTGCATGCTAATTACGCATACATTCACTTTCTTGCTACGAGTGTGTATATGTGTGTGCCTTTACTTATCAAGATTACTATGATAATTCGTTCTCGACTTTTCCCTTGTGCAAAAAAAAAATAAGAGTTGCAGGTCTTAACCCTAGAAAGGGTAAAGCTTTCATGAATGAATTGTTCTCCAAGAGGTTTCTTTTGTCAAGGAACTCAGAGATGTTAATCGATGGAAAAGCGTTACATTTTAGAGAACGAGGAGTTAAGTTTATTTTTTGTTTTGTTTACAAAAATATAACATTTTAAAATAAGTATTTATTCTAAAGTTTAAAATGTTTTCAATCAACATTCTACGTCAAATAAAAACTAGAATTATGACTCCTTTTATTTTAATATTAAAATTAATTAAATATTACTAAATTCAAGTTATTTTTACCCTCTATTTCCATTTTAAATATAATCTGAATTTAATGTCAATTAAAATTCTTTATTTCCCCCTCCTGTCCATTTCTTGTTTAAATTATTTAAATCATCTCAATTTCACGTACCTCTCGGCTGCTTTATTTTCTGTCATCTGCTGCTACCTTTTCGAAGGTAAATGTATAATTATTTCTGTCTCCTGCGGTTTTGTCTTTTACCTGGATTTCTGCACTTCTGTTTCTCTGCTTTTGCGGATTTTACCTTCACACCGTTTTGTCATCGAGTGGAGTGCTCTTGAAATGCGCCAGCAATTGCAATGGCAAGGAAAGTTGCATGATAATTTGCAACTCGTTAAAGTATTACTCACATCTCTCCCCCTATTTTTTGAGTTTCTCTTATTTTTCCCCCATTTCTCCCTTTTTTCCCCATTTCTCCCTATTTTCCCTCATTTATCCCTATTTTCTCAGTGATTATTTAACCTTTTCTCTTAGTTGCTGAAGCACGCACTGGCCATAAAAAGGGTTTACCTTCCCAGTTGCAACAGTCACAGTCACAGACGAGTAGTTCATAAATCCATACTTTAATTGGATTAAAAATTGCTCGACTGGGCTCGGTTTTGGTGCACTGAAAATAATGTGATTGGGTAATATTTAGGTATTTAAATAAGAGTTCTGGCAATATACATTGAAAATAGAAATGGAAATGCTTGGAGAAGCTTTGCTTTACCATTAATATTTAAAATTGTACATTTAAATATTGGGCACCGAGATTAAGATCAGACCAGATCATTCTTAAAGTCATTAGTATAATACAACAAATAAACACTTGACTACACAGCCTTTTTTAGTTAACTTATTACTAGTTAAATGTCAGAACCAGTTGGGAATTATAAGGTACAAGTGGCACAGGAGGAAGTACTTGAAAACTATGTTCAAAATTGTATCTTTAACATTAATAACTTCCAGAAAATCCAAATTTCTTTATAATATTTATAGTTTCTCTAATTTTTTTTCAGTTTATCTTTTAGCCTTTTGGGAGTGAGAAGTGAAGCTGGCTTGGGTCGTTGTCTCTTTATTGTCATAGGAGCAGCCGACTTGTCTAACAATCTCTACTCGAAGCGGAGTGAGACCCCGACCCAGACCGTGGATTGAGAGACAAGCCCGTCGTTGTTGTCTTCGTCTGGGGCTGGGTACAACTTTATTATCTAACTTGAGCGACATGTCGATACGGATTAGGGTCACACGTATCGCCGAGCAAATGCAAAGCCGACAATTGGGATTACGACGGAGTGTAAGTTGCCGCCCCAGCTGCACCTACCTTAAAAAAAAACTCTGAAAATGGTTAGAAAATAAAACCCGGGCCACTATCTGAATTTATCTTCGGTGCATCCGGTGCAGGGTTTTGCATTCATCTTAGGAGCTTCAGCAGTGAAGAAGTGGGGGACTCCTTCTGCTCGGTTCTGCTGGCGTGGGCCGAGAACCGACCAAGTGCCATTGTCTGGGCCCTTTTTAATGAACCCTTGAACTTGACACGGCCGCCAGCCGGGTCCATGTTGCATTGTCTGGCCGGACATAAACAATAATTAATGTGCAGCAGTGTCTCGGGGGCAAGAGCAGTGCCAAAAGGCCATGACCAAAAATGCAGGCAACCACAGGGATCCGGAGGAGAATCAGACCAAAAACCAGAAACAGGAACAAACGAAACACACTAAGAAAATGATTTATAAATTTATAATCCTCTTTATTTTATTTTAAATTTAAATTAATAAAATTTAATTTAAATCAAAATTTATGTGATTTTTTAGGCCTTTTTAAGTTAGAGAAAAGTTTAATATATATTAAAAGTCTATATATAGTTCTAGTCTTTATTATAATTATGGTTTTAACATATTTTCTTAATTTATTTGTAAAGCTTACACATTTTTTTTAAGTGTGTGTGGCTTTGCCTTAACTTCGAAGTTAAAGCCGGTGCAAGGGAACCCTCTGTTTCCCTTTTTCGAGTGGGTCAGTGGTTAGTTGGGGCCCCTTTCGATCGGACTGCTGACTTTGGTTTCCAAGATCTTTGGCAGTCCTCGGTCCTTCAAACATTAGAGAAATTGCACACTTCAAACTTATGCCCAAGGGGGGAAAAAGGAGAATCGGGAAACAGGAATATGTATCTTCCAACTTGCATCTTTAATTTTGAGTGGTTTGTGTCGTGTCATGGCAAGCGAGGACATAAAATAAAAACATTTGCGCTTGCCAAAGAGGATCAGGTATTTGGTTTTAACCCAAGAAAGATTTCAAGGTGATTTTAACGATATTTTAATTTTAAAATATTTTTGAATATACTTTTCTTTTGAGAACTTATGAGGTGATCACAGTAAGACTTTTACTTTAATTTCCCGTAATTTTTAATCACATCCCCAACCCATTTATTGAAAGGTTTTTCCTAGGGTTAATACTCTTTTCTTGATAGCCAAAAAGGTAGTTCTACTTTTCATTTTCGTTTGCCATTTGCCGCTGTTGCCTGACTTCGGGCCAAGTGAGATTTGCCAGTTTATTGGAGCCATTTTCAAGGCCAGGCCGAGTAAATGCAATTTCAAGTGCGGCCGCGCTCCCACGAAAGGAGATGAAAAGGCCAGAAAAGGCCCGGAAAAAATACAGGGGGAGGCGGAACGGGTGGCAGGAAGGGGATATGCTGGCAGGAAGACGTTCTTATTTTTTTACTTTAATGCCTTGGCGTATCTGTCGACACCAAGTAAAAGCAACTAGCAGAAAACCAGCAACATTCACATTGCAACTTCGTGCACCGCGTGTAAATATTGCCCCCAGAGGGGGGGCAGGGTAGGGTTAAGGCAACACCAGGGAAGGGTTAAGGGAACGGGGCAAGACAACGACGACATTTAGTGCTAACAATGTTTGTTCTGGCCCAGGCGTCGTGCCAAGGCATCCCGAACTCCGCGGACCAAACTGCACAGTGTCTAAGGTTGTATCCATTTGCTGAAGATCTTCTAGATTTTTTGTGGTCACCGAATTTGAACGTGTGAATTTTTTGGAATTTAAAGATTTACTTACTTAAACGTGTACTACGTATTAAATATTAGGATGAAAAGGTAATCAAGCCTTAATGGCTTAGTAATTATTAATATTAATTTCTAAAGATTATTGTTGAGACCTTTTTCAATCTTTTTTCACATTTCGATATAAAGCACAATATTAATTTATCGCACTTATATCGTATTACTAAAATATCGATTTTTATATCGCTCCTTCTCTCAACTATCGATCAGTAAATTATTAAATTTAATTTACAAATTCCTAAACTTGTAAACCACTGTACACTGCCCTGGCTGTTTACTTTTGCACACCGCCTTTGTGCTGATCCCGCGACCAAAGGAAGCAAGGGACCATCTCTCACATAGTGGGGGCTGGGGGGAGAAACGTGTACCATGGAGCTGAAAGACAGAGCAACAGAGAGGCCAGCCCTTTGGCTGTCGCTTGGGCTGTTTCAAGGTTTTCTGGTGGGGGACCGCCCTCATCTCGGAGGCCTCGCTGGGGCTGTCTGTCGTACTTGTCTGCCGCGAAGTTCCCGGCATGCCGGCCGCACATTTCGATGTCATTGAGGATCGCAGCGGAGAAGCTGGAGTTGTTGCAGGCAGGCAGGCAGCGGCAGCGGCGATTGCATGACTGATGAATAGTTGCCCCGGGATTGGATGGGATTGGATTGGACGATGGGACTGCGGACGATGGGGATGGGGAGCTATAGCCCTTTCTGCAATTGTGTGTTAATTGGGGCGGGTGTGAACCGAATGGGATGCTGTGCTGTTTCCAGTGGCTCTGTAGGGGGAATAAAATAATGAAAATTATCCTTATTAAATGTCTGCGATCATAAATCATATTTATGGCAATTGAAAGGCGCGTTAAATGCATGCCTAACCCCTTCCCCCCAAAGGTTGCACCATAAATTCTGAAAACTAATTTCCAAAAGGCAACCCTTTGAACTTGCTATTGGACCTTGAACCACCCCTGAGGGGACCATAACCAAATTAGCCCACTTTTGTTGTACGATTTTTTCTACAACTTTTTCCCCGATTTTTCGCTGTTATTTTTCGTGGCATTTTTAAATTGAATTTTAATTTCCTCGGGAAGCCATAGGAAAAGCCTGGCAGCTAATTTAAATTGAGACACATGCAGGCGCCAAATAATTAAAAGAGCCCCTTTTTCTTTTCGTTTTCTTTGTCTAGTTTTTTTGTTGTTGTATATTTTTTTCGCATTTGTTATATTTTTTCGTGCAACTGTTGGTCCTGAAGTCGGAAAAACCCCTTGCTTTGCCCATGATGCAGTACATTTTCCACATGAAATAACCACAAAAAGTGAAACTCTTTTTTTTCGCATTGGAAATGGGTTAAATTTAATTGCTTTTGTCATTTTGATTTGCATTTTGCCCCGTAAGCAATTTGCTTGTGGGCGGGGATCGCCGGACAAAACGTTCCCCAGAGTGTCGTCCATCAAGGGGAGTCTTTGTTGCTGCCGCCGGAGAAAAAAAAAGTCGAAGAAGAAGTCGTTTCTCAAAAATTTATTTATATTTTGTTTTTTTTTTGTTCCGGCCTCGCAGCATAATTAGTAAAAGTAGCGGAGAAGGGTTAAAGGTGGCCGTTGTCAGCACGGAATCGGAGGCCATAAGTTTAACTTGGGATTTTGTTGCTGGCCTTTGATTTATCGAAGGTCGCTGTCGGGGATCCCGAGGTCCTTCGTTATCTGCCACTGCAGGCGAACCCTGAAATTGGGCTCTCTTTTTCGAACAGAAAACACATAAAAACATTATTGTTTGCTTCGATCCATGGTTGAAAAACAAACACTCTGATTCTTCGGAGTTCGCGGAAATGGCGTTTTTGTAAATGCACAGAGAGAATCTTTTAATTTATAATATTTTTAAGAACAAATTAATGCATAATATAATATATGGGGTTTTTACCACCTTTAAAAAGATGTCAAAAATTAAGATACAACATTTTTTATTATAAAAAAACAGAATTTATACTGAATTTGATAGCTAAAAATTTGTATTGCATACTTTTGAGCGCATTTTTCAGAGTTTTTAAAAGCAGTAGTGCTTTTAAGAGCATTTTATTTATTAAAAATGTTTATTACCATAAAATATATATTTTGTATTACTTTCAATACTGAAATAAATTTGAAATTGAAATTTTTATAATTTTTGTGTAAATGTTGAAGTTTCTTTCGAGTGGTTTTCAAAACCATGTCGTTATTTATGGCCATCGATGATCCAAACAGAGCTCAGCCAGAACTTGACACTCATTTTATATTCTTTTTTTGGGGTTTGGACATTGTGTCACCATAAAATGAAAACCACATGCTTAGAGGAAAGGAAAAAAACTAGAGGGGATCTCTATACCGATCCCCGATCGCGTGACAAAAACAGAACATTTAAATGGCATTCGTTGGGTAGAGATTTATAAGGCCAGAAGCAAGTGTAAATATTTGGAATAAATCATTCGAGAATGTCGGCGGGGCGAGGACTCCAATTAGCGGACGTCAAGAATTCCATTTTCCCATTGCAGTTCATCAGTTGCTGACGACCCCACACCGCCCACAGGGGCCCAGGGCCATCATATTCTCTGGTTTGTACATATATCTTTGAGTTAAGATCTAAATACCCCGACGTACTATTTATAACGCAATCACGCAAAGGCTGGGGGGATCCTCCGCTGGCAGGGAGGATGGAGGATGAGATCTCAGCTGGAGTCGGAACGTGATCCCGAGCCGATAGCCCCATCACGATTCGCGATTAATCAGCCGGCAGCTGGAGAGGAGAGCTCATCATGGCTGAGAAATCACTTTTCATTACAATCGGTATGGGTAGAGGTTTAAAGGGAGTTTGGGTTAAGTTTGAAGTACAATATTTTATAGTATATTTAAAGATGGTTGAAAGTAATAAATATATAAAGTATATGTCTCTCTAATAAATAGTACTAGTAACCTCTTAATCCTTTCATATATCACTTAAATTTTGATTTCAAAATTAGTTTATAAATATAATTTAATAGTTTCAAGGTTTATTTAAATAAATGAAATAATAAATAACTTTTTAAATAAATGTTCTCAGCTTTCCTTCAGCCTTTACTATTATCTTTAAATAGTTGCACAATTTTGGGTACCCTTTAGTCTACACAAAAAATTCTCTGCCAGATTGCAACAAAGTTGCAACCAGATGGAGTCGGTTAGGCTGTCTGTCGTGGCGGGGACTTGTAGAAGGGTTAAATAATTAAATGCCCATTGTGCGGTGGCTTTAAAAAAAAAGGTGGAAAATCGTATATGAAGGAAAGACGAGGGCGAGCAACTATTCTATCCGCACATGCCGGCAGTCCGAGAAACCTCCTGCCTTACTTTAATTTCAGCTCCTTGTGACACACATAGATGCACATGCCATTTACTACTTACTATATGTAGTGCAGAGATCATGATGATGATGATGGTCGGGATGGGGGTCTACCTACTGACACCGACTGTGGGCTACAATTGTGTCTTCTGCTTCATTCCGCCGCGATGCCCTCCCTCCTGGCATATACCCATCCCTCCAAAAAGCCCCTTAAATACCCCTGAAATCCTCCTGGGTCCCTCCTCTATCGCATTCTCCCTTTCAACGATCGTTGTGCAATCAGTGGAGCATTAAGTGCGATCGCCTTCGCTTTTGGCTGCTTCTTCTACAGATGTGGGTATTACAATATATATTCTAGGATGCCTAGGTTAATCTTATTTGTATATTATTTTGGAGATTTACCAACCTTCAGGATGCTTAAGACATTTTTATTGAGGTATTACCAACTTAAAGGATGTTTCTATAATACAGAAATACATAAATATTATAAAAATCTACATACGCATTTAATATCGTATCGAAAATATCGTAAACGTTATATTCCTTGATTTTTTAAAAATCTAAAAATATTGAATTTTAAACGTTAAAAAGTCGATACTATCGAAAAATATCCTGAAAATATTTCTTAATTTTTGTAGTCTCTTTTTAAGATTATTAAGTAGATTATCGATTTATCGCACATGTTTCGAAATATTAAAATACTTATATTTATAAAAAATAAAATATAAAAAATATTATTATAGAATTTATTGATTAAGATTAAGATAAAATGTGTGTTTAGATACAAAAATTACACTGAAAAACGTCTTATGCTATTATTATTGATAAAATTCGATATATACAAACTTTCTGACCATCTCAACTTGCTGCACAGATTTATTGATCTATTAATCTATCCATAAATCGATCTATTAGTAATTTTTATATAGTTTTTAATTTTTTTAATGTTCCTACAAGTCCAACCACATCTGTATCCTCACGTTCAGCGGCCTGTTCCATTTTTATGCTGTGGCACGTAAAGCTGGAACATTCGTTCGCATCGGTTGGATCGCCAGAGATCGGTGTACAATGTTGGGTACATAGCCCGGTTGCCTTGCTATATAAGGCTATACAGTATGTGGAGTGGAATTCTGCGCCAGTGTGACGGGGGAATCTGCAAAGTTGGCGCTGTTGTTGGGCACTAAATAAAAGCGAAACTTGTTTGCAATTTTTTATTTTTATTTTTTCAGTACCCCTTTCAGTACGTCGCCCATTGTTCTGCTCCGGCTGTCTGCTGGTTTGGGGCCTTGAATGGGATCCTATCCTGCCTCTCAAACTTGAACTTGCCTCGATGTGGTTGTGTGTGTTTTATGCGAGGAGTGGGGATAGAAATGAGTCTTTAGCCGTCTCTTTCGATTGTCAGTTGGGGTATGTACAGTTAGAAAAACAATATATGTAGTATCAGATAAGAAAATCCTTGAATTGTTCAAATATATATTTTGGAACTGGATTTTGGATATTTAAAAATTATATATTTTATTTATTATTGCAATTTTCTCTTAGTGTACTCCCCCTTTATTCACCCCTTCACCCCCTCTTTTCGTGAATGCAGATGCTTCTGCGGTTTCTTTCGGTTTGCCTGCTTTTTCAGTCTTCTTCGCTGCTTTCTGTTTCTGTTTCTTCGATGATATCATGGCTCTCTGTTACTGAGTGTGTGTGTGTGTGGCAGTCAGACAGTTGCCACTTCACTTTTTGCGAATCTTCTTCTTATGTTCTCTTCTCTGCGTTTTTTTGTGCAACATTATCTCTTTATCAGTTGACAGAGAAGACCTTGAGACGCCTGGCTGCCCATTAAGAATCGCTGCTTAGAAGGGGTCCCAAAAGAGTGAAGCAAAAAGGATAACAGGAAGCTGTGTCTCCCCAAAAAGAAAATGAAAAAAAAAATTGATAAATTAAATCAGTTTTATCCAGTACCAACTGCACTTGCCCTTGTTCTTGGCTAAAGGTCCGAAAGCCAAAAGGAAACCCCAAAAAAGCAGACACCAAATTATAATTATAATAACCATGATGATAATGAACCATGCCCACTGTTTTTCGGGGGTTTTCGGGGGAAGCTTGCCCAGGTGAAACAGGTTGAGCGACCACAAAAAAAAAGACAAGAAAAAAAAAAAAAAAAAAAAAAACAGAAAAGGTGCATTCAAACATAGTAAAAATGCGCCTTTGTATATCTGCACTGAAATAAGAAAAATGTATTTTAACTGAAGTATTTTTTGCTTTAAAAATAAAATAACAGCAGAGTTAAATTAGAGTAGAGATGCGAAAATATATATCCTGCATCGATTATTGCGGCGATAAATAAATCGACATTTTGCGATATTTGTGCGATAAATCGATATTGAATTTGTTTTCTTAAACTGTACCAATGATAAGCTTAGACTAAGTTTCAACAAAAATTTTAGGAATTGAATATAAAAAGAATATGTACAATTTAGTTTGGACGATGTTTAAAATATTATCGGTAAAAAAAACAATTATGTAATATTCTGCACCAATTTTTTAGAAGGTTTGTCTTTAAAATATTTTTAAAAGTTTAAGTTTCCAGTGTATAATATATATGTATTCCACCATTTGCACACACTTGACATTTACTCATATTTTGTACATTTTTGGTCATATTTTTTTTATGACAACGACAATTTGACAGGCAGACGACCAAAACCGCCAGGAAGGGACGAGAAGAAGTGCAAGCAAACGAAGCATAAAACAAAATTATAATAATTATCGAAACTTTTGTTTATGAGAAACATCAGGAGCTGCCTGAAGTTTAATGTGTGTCTGTAAATTCCAAATGTGCGAATACATGTGTAGAGGACGTGGATCCAATTTGCTTAATTTTATGATCTTTCCCAAAGAAAACGATTTGAATATATATTTTTTTAAATACGTTAAATTCGGGAATGAATATTTGAATATATATATACCTATTCTCTTTTCTTTTGCTATTTAGAAAAGTCCAGTTTTTTTTTTATGTTTCCTATTAACTCAATGTTTGTATATATATTTTAGTGATTATTTTTATTATAATTATTACAATACATATTTATATAAATATATTTATATAATTTCTGTAAAGAAAATAATTAAATCAATAATCAATCGAAGCTTATTTCTTGGTAGATGGCTTTAAAAAAAATCAATAAAAGTCATTTCTTTGGAAATGACAAAATAAATATATAAATTTGTCTAATCAATTCAAATATTTCGTTAATGAGTCTTGCTATAAATACTGTGAGTTATTCACAGTCGTTCCAGTCTTTTTCTAAGCGTTTAAAATGTCACAGTTCCGGGGATTAGTTTTAATTCTGTGTCTGGTCCTGGCCTCCTCCTGTGTCCAGGCCTGTGATTTTGGCATCGTCCCGGATGACAGGACTTCCAAGTCTCCCTGGCTGGTGTCTGTGAAAGAAAGTTGCGGTTCATCAATAGGCGGCGGATCCCTGATCTCCAAGAATGTGGTGCTCACTTCCTGGGTAGTTATTGCAAACCGTAAAGCCAGCCAGCTCGCAGTGCGCTTTGAAAATAGTCCGTCGTTGATGGAAGTGAGAGTCAGCTTGGTTGTGCGCCGTCCCAACTTTAATCAGACTACGGGGGTCAACAACCTGGCCTTATTGCTCCTTAAAAAATCCATTGAATTTAACAACGAAATTGCTCCCATCAATCTGGCGACAACAGCTTCAATGATGAACTTGGACCTCTCTAGCTGCTTTGCCGAAGGTTCCTACAAGAAGACATTGCCGCTGCCGGTGGTGCAGACCGCGACCTGTGAGCAGGAGCTACGAAGCTGGCTTGGCGCCGCCTTTAGGACCGATGACAGCCCGTTGTGTGCCGGCGGTAGAATCGGAAGGAATATCTGGGAAGAAAATGGCTATCCACTCGTATGTCCTTTGGCCAGAGATCGCACGGAGTTCCAGCAGGTGGGCATTATTAACTGGCACAGCAACTGCGAAGACAACGCGACTCTCACCAATGTGCTACGGTTTAGAAGCTGGATTTTCCGACACATCATACCGTATTCATTCATTGGGGAGTCGAAAGGAAATGAAGAGGAAATCAAGTGCCCAGATGGAGAGATCGACTTCGACGACGTTTTTAGTTCGGTCAATAGGAGCCAGCCCAACTAATGGAACTGTTCATGAGGGACCGGAACCTAAGGAAGTGCCACCTGAGGTTCCGAAAGCTTTCCCTTTCATTCTCCATAATTAGCCAAGTTAATATTGTGAACATTTAAAAAATATATACAAATTTGTGTATAATTAAAATAGATTTGGTGTGGCTTACAATAACTCGGCTTGAGCGCATTTCTGCCTGTCATTGGATCTTTCTCTGATGAGTATTCGAATAATCCTTTCGAATCCATTAATCAAGAGTAGCAGCACTCTCTTTGCAACATTTTCTGGCGAGTTCTGTTGAGTCCACAATTTAAATTAATTTTTTTTTCCACACTTCATTTTCATTTATTCTGTGTCATGCTCTATCATCATTAAAACGTCCAAATCGCTTCCTTTGTGCCTCTATTTTTCGGCAACAATTTGCTTATCTTGATTTAACATCAACAGGCGTAGACACGAGAGGGTACAGGTGACCGAATGGAGGGGTTTTTTTTTTTTTTTGGTGGCAAGTTGGAAGTCACTTGAGCGTGTTTCCTTTTGACCGCCGGTGGGTTATTTCGGCATTTTAACGTTTGCACTAGCCATAGCCCCTCCCCTCATTCCACCTGCAGCATTTTCACACTCACTTCATTTAATTTAATTTGTGCACATTTTTTTCGGCTGCCCCGACGAGGTACAAACACTGTAAACTGATATGACCCTAATGATGTCGATCCCCGGTTGCCCCCCACACGGTTTTTTGAGGTCCTAGAGGTGTTTCTATGTGTTTGGTACACATGAAACAATTTTAAATATATTTTTTGATTATTGAAATAATATTTTTTTGCTGTAAAAATTCATAAATATTATTCTTTAATCTTTATTCAGTTTTAATCTGTGTTGATTTATTATAAACAAAATTTAAAAAAATATAAATTCTAAAAAAATGCAAACCAAAAATAATTTTCTATTAAAATTCTGTATATTTTTAATTAATTTTTGTTTATATAAATTATTTTTTAACAATTCTATGAGAAGTATTAAACCAAAGTCTAAAAAATTTATTTTTCTTATTTTTCTAAAGATAGTTTTACTTAAAGTTAATTTTTAAAAATTCCTTTTTCATTGTGTACCTAAGGTGTGCCTAAGCATTAATTAATTTTAATGAAGCTGTTGCTCTGATGTGTGTGCGTGTGAAGTGTCGCAAATTATAGACAAAGGCCCCAAAAAGTTTTTATCTTGAGTGACAGCTGTTAGTTGAAATGGTGACGATTAATGCTGCAGTTAGAAATCGGAGACGTGGACGCGCATCGATAGTTTTGTCCCAAAACCGACTCGAATCTCCCTGGAGGATCTGGCATAGGGATCGGGATTTGGCTTTGCTTTTGGTTTTGGTCAAGTGCCTGTGCTTTGAGGATCGATAAGACAACCTTTGGCTTCTCTGGCTAAAAACCCAAACGAAAGGGGGTGAGCGATACGACGACGTAATCGAAAACCAGTTTTGCGGCTGGAAAAAATGTATGTATATATGTTTGCCATAGGGAATTCTCCTGTCCTGCGAGTGTGCAGTGTGTATTATATATGTATTTTTTATGTACTTCAAAGAGTGGTTTGGCAACCCTTTTTGACACACAAACACCATTGCATTCCCCCTCCGATATATGCAGTTTTTATTTTTTATTTAACGATGCACATATGCCTGTTTAGATGGTGCACATGCAGTTTTTTTTTATTATTGCTGCATTGGAATCACGCCGCTGCTGCATGTTGCATGATGCATGTGCTGCGTGCCCCTTGCGAGGCAAAGCAGGGTGATTCGTCCTGTGGGAGTTGAATATTTTTAATTATTTTATTGATTTTTTAATAGGATTTATTTAGGAAATATTACGTAAATTGAAAATTCAGAAAATGTCTTTTGAAAAAGCTTAAGATACATAAAATAAAATATTGAATAAATATATAAAAAATGTATAGATAATATACAAAAATGTTTAAAATATTAGGTATATGAAGATCTTTCATACGTCACAGCTTCCTACATAAAGAACTTACCTGCTAAGAGGTAACTTTTGGCAAGAAAAATATTCTTTTAAAGTTCAAAATATTTTATACATTTTAGTTATAATAAATACAAATAAAATGGTTAAAAATGTAAGTAAAAATTGTATTTATTCTTCAAAATAATAGAATTTTAGACAACATATTGCTTTATAATTTATTTATATATAATAAATATAATAATATGAAAATTCAGTAAGTTATAATGAAAATATATGTTGTTTTTATATAAGAATAAAAAGCTGTTGGGGGCTCGGCAATATCCTAAAAATACATAATAAAAAATACATTAAAATCTATATTATATATATTTACAAAATATAATTTAATTTTAATATTTTCCCAAAAACTTTTAAACAATAAACGTATGTATATTATATATTACTAATTCTTCATAATCTTTGTTTTATTTTCAATGTCGTCTTGAGGCACCCTAGCTCCACTTGGGACTTTGCTTTATATATAACTCGATTTATGTGTATATATGTATTTGTACATACACTCTGACAGACTTTGTACATACATTGTTTATGCAATTCTCGTGACTCCTTTTGGTTCTGTTTTCCGCTCGTTGTGGTTTTTATTGTTGTTGCCCATTTATATTCGCTTGGCTTTTTGCAGCTCTTCTTTGCTGCTGCTACTGCCTGCCTGCCTGCTGTTATTGTTTATTCCGCTTTGGCTGCATTCCCCCCCGGCCGCTCCTCCGGCTGTCCGACTGTCTGATGCTCCTTAGACCTTGACCACTAACATAGAAACTGGCCGAAACCGGTCGGCGGAGCCAGCACGATTTGCACATTTTCGCTGTCCTGTTGGCAAAGAGCGTTTTTTTTTTACCACACTCCCCCCACACGGATTGAGTTAGCCCCTTTGTCCCATCTGAGCTAAGTGCATGTTTGGCTTACGTACAGATGTGGGGGAGAATTTAAATAGTTGATGAATTTAAATAGTTGATATTTTTAAATTTCATTTAAGTACAATTTAAAATTTTTTAATATTTTTTATCAGTAGAAAATAGTAGAAAATTGACTAGAATAATTTGTGTAGACCTTTTAATAAGACTTTACTTTAATATTTGTGTATTATATACATTTTTTTGTACCTTTTTGTTAAAATCCAAAATCTTAAAGTGGATTAAATTTTTTTCCAGTATAATTAATAAATATTTATTATTTTTTTATTTCTAAAATTTATTTATTTATACAATCTAGAATGCTCCAATTTTAAACAGAAGTTTTCGAATTTTTCAAAATGTGTCTAAAAAAATGCTATACCATTTTTTTGTGTAAATTTGTTTTATTTTTAATATGTTTATTTTTGTAACCAAATTTTATAAAAACGGATTTTAAAGAACCTAAATTTCGATGTAATTTTTTACCTTTTTCAAAATTTATTTGTATCCTTCCTACTATTTTGAAAGCAACTGTTTTCAGAGAAATAAAGCGAGTTGTGTGATTCAATTACCGAATCACACCCACGCCATGGTAACCGCTTTGAGGTCTTCCAGCTGTCAAACCGCCAATTAATGGCCGAAACACTGACGGCCAAACTTGACTGACAAAGAGTGTCACAAATTATTAAAGCGATTTCTATTATCATATTTATACCCTTTTCATTTGGGGGGTGTTTTAATGGAGACTATAATTAGGCAGACATGGTTGGGTATAAAGTTACACTGAAATTGAATAAAATTTTAATGCAAATAAAAGTTAAAGAATTAAGTTAACGTTTATATACACAAAAAGAGCAGAGAAAGTGGCTAAACTTGTTTCTAGAAAATTTTTAAGGGTTAGTATTTACATTGTTAAAACTAAAATCTTAAAAGTTTTAGATATATTTACCATAAAATATTTATTTTATTTAATAAATTATAGATATTTACAATAAGATGTCCTTACAATATTTTTTTGATATTTAGTCAGAAGGGTGTTCAAAGTGCCCCTTTCTAGGATATTTTCCGACCCGAATATTCATCTATTTTAATATTTATTCAACTAGTGGCCGGGTCGCACGCACCTTCGTTGGTCAGGCAGTCATGTTTTGTGGGTGGGGATTACGGACTGTGCATTTTAATTGATGCGGGATTATGGGTGCCACGGCGTTGGGAGGCAACCCTTTGGTTGGCCGAAATTAATTACCAAAATGTTTGTTAATTTTCATAATTACAGGTCTCTCTGGCGTCGTGCAAGCCGTGAGTCGTGAGGGTGACCCCAAAGATCTTTTTAAAAACAGAGGCGTTTGCGGGAGGAAGAATTGAAATTTCCCGCTCGATAAAGCAACTTAATGGAGGGTTCTGGATACTATGCTTGTCTTCCGGAGTAGGGGCCCCCCATATACCTTTACTCACTACCCGCCGGATGACCTAATTCCAGAGTACCGGGGGAACAAAACAACAACCTACTTGTCATAATAAAAATTATTCAAAAGCCACCATGTGTGTGTATGGCGCTTCCTACTTCTCCTGCTGGCTTTTATTTGTACATTTTTTTTTTTTGGGTAACTTGATCCCCTAATGTTGTTGGCAATCACGTGTTCCGATTTCGTATCATTTGACCCCTTTTCCATTCCATCCATCCATCCCTGGATATATAAGATCTCGGTCTTTGAGCAGATGCACGCATTTTTGAACTGGAACTCGACCTTGCCTATGGTTCTTAGATTTCAAAACAACCCAAAACAAACCCAACTAATTGATGCCCAACTTGTTGATGAACTCTGTGCCCAAATTGGAACACAAAGGAAGCCCACTCAGTTAAGTTTTTTAAGCGATTGAATATTTATTTGTTAATTGAACTGCTTGAAAGTTGTTTAGAGGGGAATCTCATTCATTATTTATCAGATTAGCAGCAGTTTTGGGGAGCTACTAACAGCCAGATCGCCCGGGATAGCATTCAACTTCTTTATATAAAATCCTAAAAATTCAAAGGTAATTGTTATAATTTTGTAATATTATTACATTTAGTATTTGAACTTACAAAAAGCTAAAGAAATTACATTTGTTTCACGGCCTTCATTTGGGTTCCAACATTGGCAATGGATTTCTGTAAGGATTTCAAATTAAATCAGAACATGACATAATTAGAAAATACTTTTATAATCTGTATACAATTTTAATAAATATATTATTTCTCTCTGTAAAAAAAAGACTTACTCCCAGCGCCTGAAGTCCATTTCCCATGCCATTCAGCACATCGCCAAGAACATTAGAAGAGCCAAACTGTACATTACTTTCCGCAGTGGTAATAGAGGTCTACGAAAATAGTTTTTAAATATATAATAAATTACAAAAAATAATAAATCTTAGTCTAAACTTACAGCCAAGTCCACCAAAGCATTACCCAAATCACTGAGTATATCCGCAGTGGTATTTGTAGAAATAGATTCCGTCTTTGAGGCACCAACAGCAACCTCCAGTTGGAGCAGGAACTTCTGCCCAGCCACAGCAACATCGGTCACATTGCTCATTAGCTCGCCCAGGGAAGCAGCTGAGATCTGTTGGGCCAACAGAAGGACAGCGAAAATAGTGAAAATTTTAAGAGACACCATGTTCTTTCCTTTGTTTCTAACAATAAAATACTGAATTTTTTCGGCTGCCTTCGCTGAATTTATAGGGTTCAAACCTTATCTCTAAGGTTATGTGGGAGCTATTACTATATAATTTTGTAGTTGACTTGAGTGATTAATGATTCCAAATCGAAGTAAGGCACTTTTTGATACTGATTGATCAGGCAAATTGGCTGATTCCCGGAATTTGTGGGTTGTGCATTATCTAAAAGTTTATAAAATATATAATAAACAGACCACTATGCTTTTGAAATATTTAAAATATTCTGTTGCTGTTAAAATTGGTGTTTTATTTTCAAATTTTTAGGGATTTCTACTATTAAGAAAGTCTTTGAGTATTTTTAATCCTTAAATTTATAACTTACAGAAATAGTTTTAGACTGCGAAACGGGCTTCTTTTGAACTCTAAGGCTCGTAATAGCATTCTGCAAGGCAAATGTAATATAATATATATTAATATTTAATAAAATATAAGATATATAAATATAATACATAAACCCCTAAAAATTAAATACAATTATAAGACTTACTGCTAAATCTCCCAACCCAGTGCCCACACCACCCAGGACATCGCCCAACAGATTTCTGGCTTCAGGTTGGACATTGTCATTCTGTGCATATAAAAATATAAAATTTAATAAATATAATATATAAAAAAAATATATATATTTAAATATTTACCCCCGACTGGTCAATGAGAGGACTCGTCCTGGCCTCTTGGGTCACTAGGACGATGACGAAAATGGCTAAGACTTTCAAGGACTGCATTTTTGTTACTTTTCGTGCTGCTAATAACAACAACTGAATCATTTGGGTTGACACAGGTGCAATTTATAGGCCAACCTTATCTCTAAGACTATGTGGGAGTTTTTGATATCAGTGGTGCTTTGACGCCGCCAATAAAAACAAATCAGACTTGAGTACTTAATAATTCCAAATTGATTGGCGGCGTTTACTGTTTCTGATTGATCAGTTACTTTAAGTTTGGGTAATTCTCACCTTATCTCTAGTCTCAAGAGGGTTCTTATCTAGGGCGATTATAAATAAACTCTGTCAAATGTTCGGTAGTTTAAACAATTCGCTTTTGAAGATTTGCTCGTTAATTTGCTCGCATTTTATTTGATTAAATAATTTATAAAGTGATTAATAAATGACTTTCCTTTTCGGGTTCACTCTAAAGCAAGTTGGTAATTGAGTGGACAACGTTTTGGGCAGCATTGGCAGCATCACCAGCAATATTGCCAGCGGCATTGGCGACATCACCAGCAGCATTTGCGGCATTTCCAGCAATATTACCAGCAGCATTGGCAGCAGATCCGGCGATGTCTCCACCAGCATTGGCAACGCCTCCAAGGATATTGCCAAGAGCACTGCCGATATCTCCAGCAACATGGCCGGCAGCATTTGCAACATTACCGGCAGCGTTGGCAGCAGATCCTGCTACATTACTAGCAACATTGGCAGCGGAACTAGCAACATTACTGGCAGCATTGGCAACAGAACTAGCAGCATTTGCAGCGGAACTGGCAGCATTAGCAGCAGATCCTGCCACGGAACTGGCAACATTTCCAGCAGCACTGGCTACATTGTGAGCAGCGTTGGCAGCAGATCCTGCTACGTTACTGGCAGCATTGGCAGTTGAACTAGCAACATTTCCGGCAGCATTTGCAGCGGAACTAGCAACATTACCTGCAGCACTGGCCACATCATGAGCGGCATTGGCAGCAGATCCTGCTACGGAACTAGCAACATTTCCAGCAGCACTGGCTACATTGTGAGCAGCGTTGGCAGCAGATTCTGCTACGTTACTGGCAGCATTGGCAGCTGAACTAGTAACATTTCCGGCAGCATTTACAGCGGAACTAGCAACGTTATGAGCAGCATTGGCCGCGGAACTAGCAACATTTCCAGCAGCACTGGCCACATCATGAGCGGCATTGGCAGCAGATCCTGCTACGGAACTTGCCACATTTTCAGCAGCACTGGCTACATTGTGAGCAGCGTTGGCAGCAGATCCTGCTACGTTACTGGCAGCATTGGCAGATGAACTAGCAACATTTCCGGCAGCATTTGCAGCGGAACTAGCAACGTTATGAGCAGCATTGGCTGCGGAACTAGCGATTTTATCAGCTGCCTTGACAACATTTCCGGAATCTTGAGATGTACTGCCATCGCTGCAGACACAAGCACAGGTGGCCTCAGTACCTGTTGTGGCCTTGGTAACAGTTTTGTCAGTGGTGGACTTCTGAAATACGTAATTAAAATTAGTTTGATAATTATTAAATGTTTAAATAGGTAGACTAACCGTAAGCAGAGCAAAGGAAGTCTGAAATAAAAAGAAAATATTGAAGAAATGAATGTGGAAAATAATTTAAATTTACCTAACTTACAGAGTTTTGTTTTTTTGTAGAACTAATTTCCTGACTCAGGGCGCTTTCCTAATAATAAAAGTTGATTTATCAAGTTTTAAGAATATTAATAAATAAATAATTGAAATGGACTTACTGCTTCCTGGGAGAGTTCATGTCCAAAGTTGATGGCACTATTGGAGGCTTCTTGTCCAAATTTGGTTAGCTCTGAACTGACTTCCTTGCTGGCTGCCTCTTCCTATTAAAAAATAAATACTTGGTAGCTAAAAAAATACCTTAAAATATATTCCTTAACCTACCGCTTCCTGGGAAAGTGCATGGCCAAAATTGATTGCGCTGTTGGAGGCCTCGTGTCCAAATAGAGTGCCCTCATCCCCTAGTTCATGCCCAAACTCGGAGGCATCCTGACCAATTTCGTTGGCCTATGGTGGATAATTATATCATATTCATATGAAGATCCCTTTTAATTATCTTACAAGGCTATTAAGCACGCTTTTGGCACTGGTTTGACCTAGCAAGGCAATCGCCAGAAACAGACTGAGTACTATTAATTTCATGTTTGAATATCGAACTAAAGAATTGATCGAGTTTTGCATGCCTTATATACCCACTAGATAGCACTTTCATTTTTATCTAAGGTTCAAAGTTCTTATCTAAGACCCACTTAGTGATCGATCTATTCTAAACTCTTAAATATTGTTAACAAGTCGGAAGGAAAGTACGCAAAAAATAAAAGATAAAAACAATAATGTTTCATTTCGTGTGTCTGGCTTGCTATCATAAAAGTGTCTGGTATTTGATCAAATACCTGCCATTGGCTTTATTTTGCTTACATGATAATTATTTTTATAATTAGTTTGCCCTTCAAAAAATTCAAATTCAATTACCAATATTTACCTAAACATTCCACTTGATTTAATTATTATAGTACTCATTTAAATCTGTTTATGACTGATAACAAATTATGTTCCCCACTTTATAATAGGTTGTGACCACTTTTTCTTATCATTATTTGCTTTATTTTGGGTTTATTTATTTGTTTATTGAATGAATAATCAAAAAAAGTTATTTTTATTATCTGTAAGTTAACATATTGGCCTGGTATTGGAGGTAAACAAAACAATATCTAGATATATTTGCCTTAGCGTGAATAATCTTTATATGGGTTTGACTCTTTATAGGGCTGAAATCTTAAATTTTTATTCAAGGATTTTCTGCGATTTTCGTTACCGTTGAAATTAAAATTGATGAAATAGTTTTTTCCCTTTTTCCGCCAGGTTAATGGTTTTTCTTGGACGTCAGAATATTCATTGTGAGGGCCATAGTTTTGTTTAAACTCCATTTTGTTCTGGTTGCTGTGACCTCCGCCCGTTAAAGTATCCTGGTAGTGGTCAAACACTTTTCTTTTCTGATATCTCTGACCTCCGCCTGTTAAAATATTTTGGTGGTAGTTATAGTTTGGTTTAAACACTTTTCTTCTTCGATATCTCTGACCTCCGCCCGTTAATGTATTCTGGTGGGGGTCATAGTTTGGTTTAAACATTTGTTTCTGATATCTCCGACCTCCATAGTGGTGAACATAGTTCGGATTAAACACCATTTCTTGCTCGTTGCTCTGATCTTCGCCCGTTAAAGATACCTACGATGGAAGAGAGTAGAGGTTAATTGGTTCCGTTTAAATATATCCTCAAAAATGGTTTGCTCACAAATTGATCCTCGATTTTCTCAGCATTCCGTTCGCTAATTCTCATATTTTCTTCTACATAGTTTTCATTAAAAACTCCTTGACCCTTAAATTGTGGAACAAAGATGAGTACAAGGAAAATATTTGCTATCCAAGAGGCTGTCATTGTTCTGCTGATTTAAAGTAACTAAAGTAGAAAATGGTTTGAAATCGGTTTGCAATCTAATCCACTTAATCGCCAATTCTTCACAGTTTTGAACCGTAGAATCATTTCGTTGCATCGCTTGAATCTTAGAATCACATAACTTTTCCATATTACAGCTGCTTCGATTCTAAATCAAGTCATCGCTTTATGGCGATTTTTATGCAGCCCGCCAGCAATTTGATAGATTTTTGCATAAAATGGTTCCCAGCACTTCCGTTACGTGACATTTCGCCTAATGTAAACAAGTTATAAAACGCTCGTAAAAAGGCCAAAGCGAAAGCGAAACTATGACCACATAAAAATGCCATAAAATCTGTAGCTTCTGCTACTGTCCTGTATAAAAAAAAATATATAAAAAAATGTGAGTAAGCTGTAAAAAATAAATAAACTACTTTTGAATACCCTTTCAAAAAAATGTAGTATATATTTTATTTGTTTTAAATTTTTCTTAGTTTTATTTTAACATTTTTTTTGTGATATTCGGTTTATTGATTAATTATTTTGTGAGTTATTTTTTTATACAATATTTATTAATTTGAATATCTATAAACTAAAGGTTGAATAAAGAATTTCAGATAATAAACCTAAATGTAAATGTAATAAAATAGTCAAACTTATAAATAAAATCTATACAAAAATAGTAATTAATAGCAATAATAAGTAGTAATGATAGTAATTTAATTCGAAAAATTATAATTTATTTAAATAGTAAATACGCAAGTATTTCTTTTATCTTAATATCCATCCATTAATACCCCTTGTAAGGGTATAACAAAAACAACAGGATCGTTTTTTACGTCGTTTGCGAAATGCTAAAATCGTAAACCGACAAAAGTGCGGGCTGCGACCTCAAAAAGAGGGGTCAAATGCCAAGGGACAGGGGAAGTTTGCCTGTCAGAAGGTGTCCCAAATCGTTGTGGAAGCAACCCCCCCAGTACTCATTATCGCAAAATCAAAATGTGTTTGTCAATGAATTAGAATCGCTTCGATGGCTCTGCCGCTCGTAAAGTACTATTGTTACAGCCTTTTTGGGCGAATTTGACTACTGCCAGCTACGCAATTTCTAAAATATTATTTTAGCCAGTACAAAAATGCACTCTCCTTATATTGCTTGTTTCTTCATAAAAATTATTTTAACTAAATAAAACATGTATAGTTTACAACATTGCGCCCAAGCAAAGACTACACTTTTTAGCTGACTACTATTTTCTACTTTTTCTACTGCAGTTTACGTTTGAGCCACGGTAATACTGCTCCTGAAAACCACCCCAAAATTATGCCAAGCAAACACCCACCCTACGATTCGTGGTGAGCTGCCTTCAAACTGCGCATTTGACACAAGCTGGCATGAGGCAGCGTGGCCGAGCGGTCTAAGGCGCTGGTTTTAGGCACCAGTCCGAAAGGGCGTGGGTTCGAATCCCACCGCTGTCAATGTTGATTATTTTTTGGCAATTAAATTAAGTTTTTATATTTTTTTTTTATAAATATATTCGTTGTTGTACATAAAAACAAAAATTTCTTTATAATTTCTGGGATTCAAATTGAAGTCTGTATTCTTTATATATTTAATTAATTTATATCATTAAACAAATTAATTAATTAATTAAATCAAGATTTCTTTGTTGTTCTAATTAATAAAAATGGTATTAAATAATAATTTATAAAATTTATTTTTTTACGATCCGCTAATGTTACATATATGTAGTTTTAGGGATTTGAATTGAAATCAGAGTTGGTTAAATATATTTTCTTACATATAAATACATACTACTTATAAGGTAATCATTTATTATGAGTAATAAAATCAAAATTGTTCCGAAATATTTTATTATTTATATTACAATTTGTTTATATTAAAAAAGTGCTAGTAACTCAGAAATAAATAAACACATTTTAATAAATAAAGAATGTGGTTTGTGTACCAAATTAAATTGACAATTAGATAAATTACACAAGTCTGAAAATATTATAATTTATTACTGCGATCGTAAATAATATATTTATATTTATATATTATCGCATTTTTTTGCTAAAGCTCTCATATTTTACAGACATTCATTATAAAAACACATGTCATGTGCTATTTATTTTATTTTTCTTCATTTGTTAAACTGTAAGTTCTTATGTTCTTAATTATGTTCTTAATTTTGTTAAAAAATCAACTAATCTTTCTTAAGTTTAACCAATTATGAGCAAACAAAAGATTTGACAAACCTTCTACGCCTTCCTAAAGATTAAATTCTGTGTTCTTTGTTGGGAAAATGGGACTGGCATGAGTGTGGTAATTACACACGTACTACTTGTTATCGCCTAAAAATAGAATCGTAGCGATTTTAGAATATTCTTTAATTTTGTTGTTGTCGCAGTCGTTAGGAACCTTCTGTCTCATCGGCGCCAGACGGCAGCGTGGCCGAGCGGTCTAAGGCGCTGGTTTTAGGCACCAGTCCGAAAGGGCGTGGGTTCGAATCCCACCGCTGTCACAGAGGGGGTGTGATTACCTTTTCCTTTTTTCTCATTGAGCAGCTGGATGCTGCGTCGTTTTCTCCCTCTTTTTTAAAGAAACATATTCCACGCCTAATTGGACATCGCGGAATGGGATAAAAGCCGCGACTCCGCGACCCAGGGTCTCTTTTTCCCATTTTCCCCGGACACAAAGACCCCGTTTATCTGGCGCTGACATTTTCCGCGTGCTGCCTTTCAACTTTAACCATTTTACCCCTTTTGCGGTAACATGTTGATCCCTCGAAATGCCAGGAAATTAAAGGGTTTGCCCTGCCAGGCCAGACTTTGAAATCAAATGGATAAAAGTATCAAATGTCCGAATTGTACATAGTATCCCGTGGATATTTCCGGAGGCGCACTGACTCTTAAATACCGCAAAGATGGTAGCTAACAGATATGTATGGAAATAACCGAAATCCAAGCTCATTTACAAGGTATGGAAATATTTTCCAGAACGCATTAGAAACTGGTTTACATAGATGACACCCGGACTGAACTGAACTGAGCCTCGTTAGCTGGTAAATCACACAACGGCGGCGTCCCGGGGAATGACAGAGTTCGTTCTGCCACTTGATTTTTGCATTATATGTATATATATAATTTTTTAAAGTTAACAAATCTGATTTGCGTGTGCACAGGATTCTTGCAGATGATGCATCACAAAATATGGGCAAACCCCTTTTGAGTTTAGCGATGTCAAGTGCCTGATAATTGTTACTACCCCTGAATTAGTGACGACATAACGAAGTCGGGCTCATTTAGAACATTTATGGCAAGCCAGTTGGATGAGTAAGCTTCGAATTGGTCTAGTTCCTAGCTGAAAAATTGAACGGATATTGCAATTCCATGTGAATAATATTTATTGCCTAGAAAATGAGATTGTTATTTTTCTATAAATATATATTTCTAATGATTTAAGCCCCCAAGACCCTTAAGAAATTCTTTTTTATAATCAAGCTGATATAGATCAGGTTTATCTGTAATAAAATCCATATTGACTCACCTATATTAACATGATCTCTGGTCAAATTCCGTTTCATAATTGACAAATATATATGACACCCGCTGGAATTCCTAACCAACGTCATTAAAGATCTTGGACATCCTAAGTTCATTGCACCCTATAATATATATTTCTATGTTTTCTGTAGCATAATTTTTGGTTAGAAAAGCCTTCGGTGTCACCCAGTGACACGCATCTTTCAGATACTCTAGTGATCCACCGGTAAACAGTCTAACCGCAGAGTGGAGAACAGTGGCACTCCGTTGATAAACCCGATCCGAGAGATCGGTTCTCGAGAGAGAGAGAAGTCCCAAGCTGGCGGCTATAAAAAGCTTGGCTCAACTCCAGGTATCGCACAGTCCGCTGAAAACCATTGAACTCGCGAGTGAATAAATACAAATAAAATACTTATTAAGAAAACTCAAAAATATCTGCAAAAATGAAAGTGTTAGCGGCGGTTTTCCTTGGCATTCTTTTCATTGGCCACGAAGCCAGAGCCCAGTGTGAGTGTAAAAAAAATCCCAAAAATTATGGGAAATTGCCCAAGTGCGAGGATGTCAAGTGCCCGATTCTAATTGAGCCGGTTGGACCAGTTGGAATACGGGGGGAGCACTGCACGCGCCAAGCTCCAAGTGGGCAGTGCCCGGTGGTCAAGAGATTTGTGGTCAAGATGAGTGACTGCACTTGAAAGTTTATTAAAAAAAAACCCAGAGTGTGGAAAATTGCAGTGACAATTAACAGATACTTTGTAAAAAATGTACAGGAAATTGCATACATGAGTTACTTACAATTAAGTAATATATGAAATAATAATAACAAATGCTTTACAATTTAAATTTAAAGCCAAACTTATTTTATTAACAACTTTTTGGCGAGTGTGTCATGATCAATCTAAAAGATACAAGCCACCTGGCTCTGCCTAACCGCAAGAATGTCAGAACAGTGAAGGCGCGTGCATTTCGGGGCATCCCCTGGGGATCTGGTTCTTCAGCTTGTACCTCCTTTAATCTATTTTTATTTTTATACATTTCTGCAGATACACGTTGCTTGAATCCCAACCAGCGAAGTGGCTTCTGTGTGCACATCAAGCAGTGCCAGACGCTTTACTCCGTGCTCCAACAGGACCGATTAACCGATTCGGAGAAGCAATTCATCAAGAACTCAGCCTGTGGCATGGGAGCGGATAAGCAACCTTTTGTCTGCTGCACTCAGGATACTGGATATACCAGAAGGACACAGAGGTTGACACCTTCCTTCCCTGACTACGAAGGTTTTGGTGGAGACTGGGAGGAGGAGCGTCCCACTAGGTTTACCTTTCCCAATCAACAAGTCAGTCGACCCTGGAGCTTTGGCCAGCAGCAGGCCAGCGATAGGAGCTCCGTTCAGACTTCCACTTTCAATGGAGCCGATGGCTCTAGATTGCTGCCTCAGCCACCCAATTGTGGAGGTGTGGCCATCAAAAACCGCATCTATGATGGTGAGGATGCTGACCTCAATGAGTTTCCTTGGATGGTTCTGCTGGAGTATCGTCGTCGCACTGGAAATGGTTTGGCCACCAGCTGTTCAGGATCGCTGATCAATCAGCGTTATGTTCTTACGGCAGCTCATTGTCTGACGGGAAGGATCGAAAGGGAAATTGGAGCACTGTGAGTATAGAAAAGATGGAATATAATATAGGTCTAGGGATATAGGGATTTATATTATTATAATTGCTTAACAAAAGTATTTTTAAAATATACAATTGGTCAATCTATATCTATGTGATCTTTGAATGATTTTGTGTAGCTTTTATTAACTAAAAATCAATTCACTAACAATTTATCTTGGTAAATTTCCATTATCTTTCAAAAGATCCCTAAGAACCCTGAAATATATGATTAATTGCAACATTTCTTTTAAGCCCCAAGGGGGTTTCCTGTTTTGCATATATGTATTTATTTTAACCACAAGTCCAGAGTTCCCTAAGTTCACCTCAAAGGGGGTTCACCTCCTGGTGCCAGCCTTGGTGCCCAGACTTCTTTGACACATCCCAAAAGATTCTGACACTTTAAGTGGGGAATTTTACTGGCTATCTCTTGTGTAAACATAAACATCTTTCTTTTTTGAGATCCAAAGCCAAACATGACCATATTATTAATGATTTGTTGATGTTTGTGACAGTAGCATTAGGGGGATTTTTACAACCGATCTTCCACATATCGATTCATGAATGGAACCGATGCTATGGGTGAATCAAGTTTTAGTATTACGATCTTATCGTGACTACTCTCCAATCCAGTTTCGTTGTGACGGCGAAAGTGGCTTATTCACGCTTATTGGCCCGATATTTCCACGAACCAGGCTGCCTTCTCTGGCTAAATCTGTTAACGAGGCCAAAGGGATCCCCAAGCTGAGTTAGACGCTTGTTTCAAGAATATTCATTAGAGACGGCTACAAAACCAGATTCGAGGTGTTTTGCCTCTGGTTAGCTCCGATGAATCACTATATATATCTCTCTGTGGGTTCTCGATTTCGGCGTTGGCCAAGCACCAATTAGCAGGCTAATTCTAGTGTTTAATTGTCGGCGTTTAAATGCTCATTCATTGAGTTTTGCTCCGCTCCGTTTATGAGTGGTATTTGGGGCATAAGGGTATATTGGTTTTAGGGAAGGTTACGTAACAGGTGTGAGTTTATTTTCCAGGTTTATTTAATATATTTTTGATTAGCAATACAAATTTATATATCTAGAATTAAACTTTAATGAATAATTTATCTCTATTTTCGATTTTCGTTAGTTATCGATTTTTTCCATATAATTTATCCTTAAAATGCCAGGTATTTTATAGTCGTGACGTCTCATTATAATTGTTCTCTTTCAATTTTTCCAGTGCCTCTGTGAGACTGGGTGAGCATGACACACGTACCGCCGTGGACTGTCCCCCTGGCGGTGGCGGTTGCTCCCCGGAGGCCCAGCGTCTGGGCTTTGAGGAGATCCGGGTTCACGAGAGATACACGGAGAAGTCAAAGAACCAAATCCATGACATTGGTCTAATTCGCTTGGAGCGGAATGTGCGATACACGGACAACATTCGACCCATTTGCCTGCCCTCGTCTGTGGGTCCGGAAATGCGCCAGTCTGGTCAGTCCTTCACGGTCGCCGGTTGGGGTCGCACCCTGAAGATGGCCCGGAGTCCCATCAAGCAGAAAGTGGAGGTCAACTATGTAGAGCCAGCAAAGTGTCGCCAGCGATTCTCACAGATCAAAATTGCTGTTGAGTCCACACAACTCTGTGCCGGCGGACAGTTTGGACAGGATAGCTGTGATGGAGATTCCGGTGGACCATTGATGCGATTCCGAGGGGATTCTTGGGTCCTAGAGGGCATCGTGTCCTTTGGCTACAAGTGTGGTCTGAAGGACTGGCCCGGGGTTTATACAAACGTTGCTGCCTACGATATTTGGATCAAGCAGAATGTGAGGGCTTAGGAAATGATATCTTTTCCTGGGTTCAAAACTCAAAATGTGATCTTTATTGTTACAATTTAGTTAGGTTATTCATTTAGTTAGTTTAGATTATAATATTATTATAATAAATATTGCCAATAAAGTACTTTATTAAAATGAGATTTCTTTGAATTTTATGACTTACAAAGATTAAACATTCTGTAAAGTTTTGGTGAAAATAAAAATATGGATATTTAAGCTGTAAACATCATCATTTCTTATTTAAAAAATAAAAGAAGAACGCAGATTTCTTAACAGAGAATTTATTTGTAGTATTGGCATTCTTTAACTTATCATAAAATGTTTAAAAAATTACCTCAAAAACTGAGAAAACCCAAAGATTAAACGTTGAAGAGCTTTCCTTTACCTGCTCAACATTCGCTTTCAATATACATATATTAAAACCTTTTTACATATTATTTAATATATATTTAGCACACTTTTAAATATGAATATGTATGTAAATATTTTGTTTATTAAAAAATTTCCATTAATATTAAACACAAATATAGGTCACGCAGAACTTGAAACAAGTAAAATGCTAATTGCAGCCGAGATGATTGAGAATAAACTTTATAAACAAAATAATAACATATGTTTTTTATAGAATATACAATTCTTAATTTATTTCATAAGATCTTTAAATCACATAATTAAAATCTGGTTTCTGTTTATACTTTTAACCCCTAGAAACTTTAGTTTTCAATTCAACCCACTGAAGTGATTGACCTGTTCGGGTTTGAAAAACCTTTGGATTTCCCAGCAGACTCCGTGTGCGACACCTCGAACAATCTCGCCAGCCAATGACATTGCCACCGCGCTTTAATTGGCGGCTTTTATGGCCGCAGAAACCACAAGAAAACTTCCGGTATTGGCAGGTGTCTTTTGTTGTTCCATGGACTTTGGACAAAACTTAAATTGTGAGTGAGCTTTTTTCAAGGGATTTAAGACGCCTAAAAGTGTTGTACGAAAATATAAAAAAATCAGATTGACTCTTGAATAAATTATTAAATAAATATAATTTATAATAACTGAAAATCCATAAATAAATTTTGTATACGAAGCAAACTTTTTTATTTTAAGAACTAAAGTCGTTAGGCAATATTCTTAAGAATATTAAAATAGGGAAATAATTAAAAAATTTTCTTAGGAATTTTTCAAAATTTCTTAAGACATAAAAGATAAGCACCGTGACTTTGATAACCACTCATATTTCAAAACCCGGCCTGAAAGTTGGCAATACTTCTGAGCCAAAAACCGGCACAGCGTCACTCTCTCACCTTCAACGAAAGTGAAACCAGCTGGCCAGCTGAGCTACCTCGATTATGCAATATATTATAACCGGACCGTCCGGCCGATCGATCGACCTGCCGACTGCACTTTTGGACTCGTTTCTTCTGTCGGCCTGAAACTGAGCTCTGCTGTAGCGCTGAAATGGGGCGGGGGCGGTGTCACCTGTTGACACCTGAGCGTAGCTTCGGAGCCGGCTCTTCGGCTGATCGGCTCTTCCGACCTATCCGATCTTTTCGGGGTCTTCGGCTTTGAGTTCGGCTATTTTATATTTATGTTTTTTTATAATTTTTCTTTTTTTTTTTTTTGGCACTCTGCTCACACGAACTGAGTTGCCATTCAGTTTCGATTCGTACGCCTTGGCCGCCGCTTCATCTCGTGGATACTGTATCTGCAGATACTATCTATATCTTATATATACATATATCAATGCAGTTTAGTTCGGTTTTTCAATTATGGATTTTCTTGAGCTTTTATTTATTGGCGCTGGCTGAGATGGGTCACCAACAGTGTGATATTCCCAATGAATCAAAGAGGGGCATCTGCCTGGAGGTCAGCAAGTGTGCGGCCTATCTCCAAGTGAGAAATGCCACCAATTTGCCGGCGGAGAAGGTGAACTTCCTCAAGAAGGTTCAGTGCGAGGTGGAGCAACAAGTGGGAGATATTGAAAGTTCGTACGAGTCACTGGTGTGCTGCCCGGCCAATGGCCAGGATTATCTATTTCCTGTGCTGCAATTCTCCAAGTTTGAGTACCGGCGATTTCTGGATGTGACTTCTCGTTTTAAGCGTAAAAAGCTAAAGCGTCGTATACAAACTGTAGAGCCCAGCTCTGGCTTTAATCTGCTCAACGAGTGCGGCAAGCAGGTGACAAATAGGATTTATGGCGGGGAGATAGCCGAACTGGATGAGTATCCCTGGCTGGCGTTGCTCGTCTACAACTCAAGTGAGTTTGAGAAAAGCTTTATTATATATAATATATAATATATAGACTCCTCATACCAGATGACTATGGCTGCAGTGGAGCCCTAATTGATGATCGTCATATCCTCACAGCCGCCCATTGTGTCCAAGGCGAAGGTGTGCGTGAGAGACGGGGACTGTAAGTAGCTTTAAATATATAAAATTCTATAAAATATATCATAAAATATCCTTTAAAAAACTCTTATAACCCTTAGAAAACATGTTCGTTTGGGTGAATTTAATGTTAAAACGGAGCCGGATTGCATTGAGGAACCAAATTATTTAAGCTGTGCCGATGCCGCCTTGGATATTGGCTATGAGACAATCCATGTTCATCCGGAGTACAAGGAATTCTCCAACTATAAATACAATGATATAGCCATTATTCGTCTGAAACATCCCATATCCTTTACGCATTTTGTAATGCCCATATGTCTGCCCAATAAAACGGAGCCTTTGACCTTGGCCGAGGGTCAGATGTTCTCAGTTTCTGGATGGGGAAGAACGGATCTGTGTGAGTATTTAATTTATTTAAGAAATATCTAAAAATTATAGGAATAAGTACTTTCTTGTTAAATACCTATTTGAGTTTTTAATTCCCTTTATTGCGTTTCTATTTGTTTTGATTTCGTTAGAACAATATCAGCTTGATTAAGTAAAACAGAAAAATAACTTTGGTATCATAATGTTTACCACTTTTTAAGTTCCCATACAACAAAGTTTGGATTTTCCACTTTGAGACTTGTTTTGTTTTCATTAAAATCATTTCGTGGTCTTGTTTAAATACAAAGTCTTCACAGACAAAGAGAATACATACGTCAAACTTCTAAAGTTTGTCAAAGGTAAATACTACAAATTCTTTGCCATTAGAATAACTTGATACTAATGTTTGTTACTTAAGTTCAAGTAAAGTTTAACATAAGAATATATATTTCAAATCTAAACTATAAATTTAAATTTTATTCTTAATTTTCAGTTAATAAATACTTCATCAACATCCATAGTCCCATCAAGCTGAAGCTGCGCATTCCCTATGTCTCCAACGAGAACTGCACCAAGATCCTGGAGGCCTTTGGTGTACGTTTGGGGCCCAAGCAGATCTGTGCCGGCGGGGAGTTCGCCAAGGATACCTGTGCTGGGGACTCGGGAGGTCCTTTGATGTACTTTGATCGCCTGCACTCACGATGGGTGGCCCATGGAGTGGTCAGCTATGGATTCACGCAGTGCGGAATGGCCGGAAAGCCGGCGGTGTACACAAATGTGGCCGAGTACACAGACTGGATTGAGGGCGTTGTCCAGATGGAAAAGGCTAAAAACCAACAGACGCAATCCCTGCAACAGCCACAGCTGTCTTGACGTCAGATTTCTATATTCCATATTTTTGTCGGGGGGGAAGAACAATCGGCGTCTAATTGAAATGGGCGGGGCAGCTGTTCTGATCCGATATTCAGATCTATTTGCATCCCGTCCATATTTGTACATATTTTGCTAATTACCTAACAGCCATCAACTATTTGGTTAAGCGTGTGAGTGAGAGTGAGTGCGGAATGCGAGTGATACCAGAGAGTGCCAGTGTGTGGAAGCTAACAAAAGTCTGAAAAACATGTTTCTATTTAAATAAACTACTGAATTATTTACACGCTCCATGGAGTTTTTATTAGCGAGTCGGCTGGAAACAAGGAAAAACTGCAGTTGAGTCACGGAAATTATGCATTTTTCATGGGTGAATACAATTTTCCAGGGAACTAGTCATCGATTAGTGATTTATAAAGGGTTTAGAAATTGTTTAATATTAAATAGGTTTCTAGGAATACGATACCTTGAGACTATTTTATAAATATATTTTATTAAATAAAAATAAACCTATTTAATTCATCTTTAATATTATAAGGAAGTAAATTCTAAAGTAAATTAATTAATTCTAGAGAAAATTTATATATTAAAAATATTTTGGAATCAACAGTATATTTTGGATTAATTCATCAAAATTTAAATTATTTATTTAAGTTTTTTTTTTAAATATTTCACAATTAATCAGGAATCACAATTAATCACAATTTTAGGAACTATATTTTCTGTGCGGGTCAAAATAACATCCTATAAATAATTTATGTTCTTCATAATTTTGTATTAAAGTATAAAACTCTTTCCTCTACTATAGTTGCTTTAGTATATATATTAAACAGTTTTTTAAATATTTAAATTAAAATAAAATATATAATTTAAAATATATAAGCTATAAATTATAAATTAATATATAAAATCTTTACTATATTAGGTTATAATCTACATGAAAGTTGGTAGCTATGCCTCCTATAGATCTTTGGGATCTGATACTGAAACTAATGACTAAATCGATTCGCCTGGTGATGCTGATCAAGAATTTACAGCCCTCTTTTTCCTCTTTACAGTTGGAACTGAGCTTTATAGCCTTTAACACTTTGGCTACCAGTTAAAATTAAAACCAATTTCATTTATAAACAAATTTAACAGAAAATTCCCACTAATGTTTTCTTTAAGTGCACCCATTGAGACTTTATCGATCGATGGCTTTTGTGATGATCACCATCAGCTGTTTCGCTGCTGGCCAGTCGTTTCCACCAGCTGGTCAAACCCGCTGGTGCAGTCCAAACTGCGATCAGGTTGATGTCGTCATTGATTGCCACACTTTGCTTTCACCCCCCATTCGCGTGCACTCGAAAACGTGGCCGAAAATAAAAATGGTCAAGTGATGCAATGGCTGCCAAAAGCCAGTTGACACAATAAAAAATAAACACAAACCCAATATGAATCCAAATCGGATGCCAAAATAGATGCCAGGCCATTCATCAGGCCTCCTCCAAAAAAAAAAAAAAATCCAAAAATCAAAAGAATACAAAAAAACTACGAAAAAATACAAATCCGAAAATAGCCAGGCTCCCAAACCGCGCGAGCCATTTGTATGCGATGCGCAGGTGTTGTGTCCGATCGCCAGTGGGCCACTGGCCAAAATTGGCCAAAAGCCAGTGGAAAATGGTTAAGAGCGCGGCGGCTCGCGGTGCGTCATGCAGTGAAAGTGAACTTGACTCTCCTGACTCTTGTGTCTGACTCTGGCTTTGATTTAATGCCCGCGGTGATTACTATATGATATATGATATATGCGTGCATTAATATTCATGATGTTTATCAGCTGGCGAAGCTCGAAAAAAAAGGCAGATACAAGACTCTAAGGCGCCAGAGCAGCCAAATATATATTTATATATATATTTATATGCTTGTGCAGCTCATTATCGGGCTTTTGGCGATTTTTGCTTAACCTTGAACCACATACACATAGATATGGAAATTGGCAAACATGAATGACATTGAAAGGCAGACGGAGTGTTACTCAGGAATCAGTTATGGTCAGTATATCTTTGATAACCGGTTTTTTGTTACCACGAAAACCCTCTCAATGAAGTCTACCGGGAGATTTTCAATTGATGGTTGGTCTTGGGGAATATTAGGGATAAATTGGGGGATAAATTTGTTTATAAATATCAGATGGTTTCTAGATAAAGTAGAGTTCTTGAAGTTTCTCAATACAGACTCTTATATCCCAACATAAATTTATATAAAATATCTTTCCTCTCTTTAAACAATTAAAAATAAAAATTCTACAGGGCTAGTTAAAAAATAAAATAAAAATTTCATTAATAAATAAGATTGGTATTTAACAACCTTATTAAAGACCCAAAGAGGTATTTTCACATCTGCTCTTCTACCAATTCAAGTGTCAATCAAAACATTGGCCACCGCAAAAGCCTCGCTTATATTTTCCATTTCTTTTTTTTCATTTATGGGCGGCGTAATTCGGTTATGACCACGCCCACCTGGCAATTATAAAGTCAATTTGAGCTACTTTCCAGGGGCCAAAGTACAAAAAGGGGAAAAGTCCTCTAATCAATTTACTGGCAACCCCCCTGAACTCGAGGTCGAGTTTTCAGTGAAGAGTTTTATGTTTGCCTTTGCCTTTCAGTTTTATAATTTCATTGTGCACTGGGCTTTGTGAAAAGTTTGTTTTTTCAAATTGGGAAATTAGAAGGCAGACCAGGAAATTAGCCATATGGCCAAGCTAAACTGGAAACCCTTCGTTTCCAGGTGGGTTTTCCGGCTAACTTTTGTTTTCCGCCGCCTTGTTTTTCCCTTTATGACACTGGCAATTGCATTTCCATTTCGCAGCTGAGACCCTCAACTATAAAACTTTATCGACTTGTTAACTGAGCGACGTATCAATAAATGCCAACGTGCCACACAGACGTTGACATGCCATTAAACGCGTCCTCAGGACAGCATATCCTGGGTTCTTTTCCCATTTTTGCATGGCGGCAGGAGGGTTGACAAGAGGGTTGAGCCGTGTAACATTTGGGCCAAATTGTTGTATAAACTCAATGAAATTAAAATGCGAAAAAAAGAGGAGGGAATTTGCGAGTGAATACAAAAATAAATGTGAAATAAAAATGGCAAAGTATCCGGAGATCGCTTTCATTAGTTAATGGAATGGATTGTCCGCAGAGGCAAGAAATTACGCAAATGTCAGGGAGAGGATTTTATTTCCTCTTATCACTCCGAGTGTCAATATGTAGAAGCAAAAATGCGCACTAAGACTAGAGGAAGGAGCATCGCTATCGGAACTGCAGTCTCGGAATATGCGTTCTTAGTGAGCTTCAGGCAGAGTCTTTCCTATCAAACCCGATGTGCAGCTCGAGGGAATCGGTCAGAATGAAAAGCTACTACTACTCCCACGGGCTAATGCTGTTTATATTCAGCGGATTGTGTTTTTTACTCAATGGAGGGCAAGTGGAGTCTACAAGGGTAAGTTACTATCTAAGAATTTAAATGAAAAATTCTAAATTGAATTCCTATCATGTCTAAAACTAATGAAAAGCCCTACTCTTCGAATATAATTTTATAAATATTTACTGCGGTTTATACTTAAACTTTAAGCAAAATACATACTATATAAATGATATTTATGCATCTTTTTATATAGGAAACTGCCTACATGAGCAGAGAATCCCAAAATCGTATGCCATTTCGAAGAATAGTTAACTGCAAAAGCTCGGAATCTACAGAACATTCTTCTGTAAGCAAAGATAGCCTATCTACAACACCAAGTCTTTCAAATATTTTATTTGAGGTATGTATTTATTTATGGTTTTCTGAAATAAATTCTTAAATTCTCAAATCGGTTCATGCAGGAGGATTATAATTCCACAAGAAGCCGTTTATACAGGTCAGGATTAACAGGTGCTATTCGAAAAAATCACTTGGGACAGCCAATTGTAAGACGTCAATGGCGAAGGAATCGTAAAAATAATAATAAGATTAAATAATGGATTTTTAAGGTACTTTAAAATCTTTTCTTAAGAATACATAAATAAATAAGTTTGTATTAATATAAAAAACTAGCTGGTAAGATTGACAAAAACGTTTAAATAAAATATATTAAGAAATATATAAATAAATATATAAATAAAATATTTAAAAAAAATATAAGAGCGAAATTTGTTTATAAAGAAATAATTGTATTTTATCCAATTGCTTTTAATAATATTCTTATCAGAAACTTTAAGATATAGAGTCTATATTATAGACATTATTTACTTAGAGATGAGCACTGCTATTTGCTTAGAGAAAGCTGCTTCTGTTTGCTTTTTTATATATTTTTTTTTTTATATCAGAATGTCAGTTAAAGTTAAATGAAGAAAGAAAGTTTTTAAAATATATGATACTATTTCAAGTATTTATTTATTTGAAATAAATATCATTATACAAATTAAAGAAATATATAAATAATAAGAATAATTCTAGGCAACTTAAAAATATACCTAAAAAAATATTGTAGAAAATATTTGAATACTTTAAATAATTAGGTCATAAATGCAGTATTTTTTTTAATACATACCTTTTTTAGTAATTCTAGGCAACTTTAAAATATCCTTTTAAAATGTTTTAGAACTTTTTTTATACTTGGAACACTTACTTCTTAAATCTAGTATTTCTTGTTTTTTTTTTAATTACTTACTTATTCTACACTTAAAGTTAATTCAAATCCCCACAAGTATGCAAAATAATATCTAAAAAAATGTTATAAGACCCGCGACTGTACCAAGTTCCAGTAATAATAGAGTCATTTCATGCACGTGGCCACTAAATTAAACATAAATAATAAACTGAGACCAAAACTCAAGATCCTTCACATGCCAGCCCTATAATCGTTCCATAATGGAAAAACTGTCGCGATAATAATCATCGTCATCGTACCTTCTTCCAAAGCAATAATCGCGCACGTGAGGCAAGCCTCAATAATGACTTTCGTTTTATGCGAAAATTATTATTTCGGAAATTTGCATAGGGCCAATGGGCATAGCAACCCCCAAGAAAATCGCGCACTTCAACACGCGTGCTAAATATTTATTAAAAATTAGCAACAACAAGCTGTTGAAAAATCAAAGAACAACCAATACAAATTATTTGCAAAATCAAGCAGACGTTGGGCTGTCGGTGATTTCCTTCCGTTTTTATAATTTTATTTAGAATTTTTAAAAGAAGGAGATGATAATGAATTGGGGAAGAGGGGATTTAGGATTATTAAAGGACATTCTATATGAGGAAAGGAAAAAATTACTCTATTAAAAAAGTACTCTCTAAAGTAAGTATATAGAATTTCATACTGCTATTCCTAATATGGTATGCCTATAGTTTCATTATTCTTCTTACAAATTAAGCTTTAAAATCTAAAAAAAATATATAAAAATATTATTCAAAATTAGAGAAAATCGTAAAAATTTCGCTCTGAAAAAGGTAAACTTTATAAACTACCCACAAGTCGAAAAATGTAATTTTTCCTGAGGCTTAAATGATTTCTATATAGGGCACTGTGTCAGGTTGCGGGTCAGAGCCCGGGGGTACCTCAGAGGTTGGGCAACAAAGGAATATTTAATTCCAATTACACAAAAGGAGGGCACATCTGCATACTCTTTCTCGTATAAAACTTAATTATAAGCATTTTGTAACTTTTTTTTTTCTAATTGAACTTTTCAGCCGCGCAGAACAAACAAACCACCGCCCCAGGACTTTCGGCAGGACATTCTTTCGGTGGGTGTGGCTAAGCAAACAGCGACATATGTGAATGTCAGAAGGGATGGGCAGGGGGTGGTGGTGGCCTTAACAAGCCGTTCGTGACTGTACCGAGATGACAAATTCGTGTCATTTTGCGCTGAGAAATAAATAAATAAGGTGAGCACAGCATCGGCAATGTCACACATGAGGGTATGGGAAAACACTTGCAGGATTCCCAAGGACTCGAGTGGTTTTTCCAGCTCTCCCTTTTTTTTTTTTTTTGGATGTAGCGAAACTTGAAGGACAGTTTTTGCACATTAGCACGCAGCACTTGAGATAATGCGGTGAATTGGGAAACACTTGTAGGAAAATAAAAGACGAAGGACCTCTTGAGCCTGTCAGTCAGACACTCTTTCCCCACATCGCAACAGATTTGGAAAGTCAAATACAATTTGATAGCCGTAAAAGACCAGTTAACGAGGAAGGAGAAAGGTCTGCCGCAGGCGGTTGGAAAACTTCAGACACAAAACACACCAAATTGGACTACATGCGGACCTTATATCGTCCTTGTATCCCGACAAACAGTCTGGGCAACAACCCACCAACTATGCAAATAACATTAATTGTTTCGCCAAACAAAGCGAATGCAAAACAATAATCATGGAAATGGGAAAACGAGGAAATGGAAACGATACAATTTGGATTTCGAATTGATGTTGGAAAATTATAATGCCCATAACCCTAACTCCGGGCAGTCTCCGCTAAGCGGAAGCGATTCGTTTAAATTTGATATGGGATATGGGATGTGGGACAGGACAAAAGTACGCGGAGGACTGTACTTCTCGATGGCAGGACCAACCCCATAAAGCGTTTTTCGGGCTCAGGGGTGGGAGACAAAGGCGAAATACATCAAACACCAACAACCCCGGCGAATTTTTGGGTTACGAGGTGAAAATCCCCCGGCTCCGGAGGCTCAGCCTCAGTCTCAGTCGAAACCTTCTTTAAGATGTTTTTTGTAGAGCCCTCGAAGGCTAAGAATACACTGGAAAATTAGGTTTTTGGAAAGAATTTTTGAGATATTTAATAGATGAATATTTTATAGGTTTTAAAAATGGGTTTTCTTTAACAAAAAATGGAGACAAGGAAAAGGTGTGTTTCTTGTTTTATTATTTATTAATGATTGAAACAAAATCTTAAAAATTGTATATTTAACTTTTCTTTTATTTTTCAGTGCTTTTTTCAAGTTTTCTTTTAATCGCTCCCAGCGAATGCTGAACAATGCGAGGCAACCTCTGCCATTTTCCATTTCCATCTCCAAACTCCCCTTTCGAATTTCCATCTCCAGTGACTTTTCCCTCTTCACGGCCTGAGCCTGTGTGTGTGTTACAGTCCAGCGATTTGCATATGAATGAACGTAATAAGGCAGGGCACGCAAATTAAAAGTAAGCAGGAGCACCCAACTCCACTCCAACTCCAACTCCATCTCAGCATCTGAATCTGAATTCAAATCCTCACAAAAGAAAGGCACATGTGGAGTATCAGAAAGTGCTGCCTGGTTTGTAACTGGTAATGAAACATTCCACGAGTGCGGAATTAATAGGAATGATTTGTCTTTTGTTGTTGCCGCGAGAAGGATTCTCTTCAAATTGCATTCGAATGTTTAATTGAGCGGAAGCAGGAGGTTCCAAGCTAGAGACACCGAGGGAAGGGGATATAACAATATAGGATATGCTTGATAAGGCAATACATTTTCCAAGGATTCGACAATATGCAATTTAGGGTACTTGAATGTGAAGGAAAGAGAGTTTTACTCGAGTTTTCTCTAGGTGAAAGGTAGGGGAAATGTACATGAGAAAGGGGTTCTTTAATCTTATTTCAAAACAAGTAAATATAAGGTAACCAGGGGGGAAATTATACAGGAATAAGTAAGATTTATGAGATTTATTATTTGAATTTATGAATTTACCTACCTACCTTAAGGTAGGTTTAATTTTTATTAAAATCTAGAGGACATTTAATGTATCTTAAGCTCCTTATTTAATTAAGTTGAACATTATTTTTTAGTTAAAAAAACATTAAGTAAGCTCCCTTTAAGTTGTTCCCTGAAGACTGTCACTCTAGTACACGTTCAATTAAACTAATATCCCTCGATTTCAACTAAATTAAGGCTGCTAATGATGAACCCATCTCAGAAAAAAGGTCCCAAGTTCCCTAATTGCAAGCGAACTACTCACACTGAACTGTTACTAATCAAGTTCCATTTTCCACTCACGCCATTCCCTTGATTGACTCCAATTATCGGATAGGTTTTTCCTTCCCGTCAGATGCAGGGCTACAGACTACTTACTATACATATCAATGGCCATGCACGAATGCTAAAGAAGGAAATTACTTAAATCGAAATTACGCCGCATTAGAGAAGGGTCCAAGTCCTAGCACGACATCAACATTGAAATTTAATCAAGTCCGGTTTTTCCGGCCAAACGATGTTGATTTTTTTATTATGCTAAAGCGTACAAGCGATCTGACCAAGGGTCTTTTCATTCGCTCTTCCGTCTTGCCGGAAAATCGAAGGGCAGAGCAGGGCAGAGTCCTTGCACGCATGGAGTTCATTGATTAACGATTTCCAACAAAGGAGAGTTTTCGCTTTTCCCCCCCGGGGAAATGCAGGACACGCACACACACATAATCAAAAAATTAAAATCTCTTTATGTTTTTATGCGCGCTGATTGAATGGTTCCATTGTTGTTATTGCCGGACAGTTTGATGTGCCATTGATGGACTCAACTAATCGTTAGAGGCAGCTCTTTTGGCATTTTCCTAGCTGAAATTTAAGTAGTTTCTCTATTATAACCTAGCTGGTTTTTCCAGGCTGCCATCACTCTTGGTCACCCCTCTGTGTAGCCTTCATTTCCGATCCCTGGTCATCGCCAGTCGAGTGTAATGGATACAAGCGATGAGCAGGACCAGCCACCAGACCACCAGTGAAACATTATCCTTTTTTGTGCGGCCAGCCGCGGGGCAGCGGGAAAACCAGCGTAAAAGCAATTGGAAATTGTTGCTCTTACTTCTCCTTTTGTGTGGCTTCACTTTCACATGTGTGGCAGAAAATTCCCTGGTCGCAGTTTTCCCAGGTAGCATTTAATTAAGCCTCAGTGCCGCGAGCTTCCAGCTAATCTCTAATCAGGTTATTAGCAGACTTTCCAGCGCTTCCCTTTGAGGTTCCTTTTTCCTCTTTTGATTCCCTAATTGGGGGTGAGTGTGTGTGGAAAGGGAATTTCACACCTCATATCCTTGAAAAGACAAGAGAAAGGTGGTCTGACGGGTTTGAGGTCTTTGAAGTGGCCAAGGAACAAAAGCTGGCAGGGTATAGAAACTTTTGAGCCACTTTTCAAGGCGTTGGCACAGTGGGAAGTTAGGGGGTGTTCACGTTTAAAATAGTTAAATTATTAAATTTTAAGAAGTCAAAGGATATACTTTTAAGTACTGCTAATTTTGTTAGATTTTTATTTAAAGGCCCTTAAAGTTTCCTAATTACTTTAAAAATAATTACAAAATATCCTTGAAAATTCCTACACTTTTTCTTTGATTGATCCTGGTCAGCTGCCCAAAGAAAATGGAAAGTGCTCTCCTAAGAGCCTCAAAGTATCACTCGAGAAATCCAATAAGCCGCCCCAGGGCCAAGACAATGGCGCGCCAACGACGCTGACAATCATCGGGAATGATGAGGATGATGACTAAGCAATGTCCACCCTCGGGGAAAAGTCGTTACCCCCGCTCCCTGAATTTCCCTTTTATTGCAATTTGCGAAAATTTACTGGCAGAGAAAGTGAAAGAAGCCCCGGACTATGCGATATTTGATTACGAAATGCAAGGGGAAAACTAGTATTCACGAGTCAATAATGATAAACATAAACCCAACAGATTGTGAGTACCATGGAGTGCTGACATCTGATGCCGCAGGACGCGCAAGGACCCCCCCAGTGGACCTCGAGCCAGGGCATTAATTGCCAAAATTAAATTTATTTCCTTCATTAATACATGCTAGCCACCAGGCCAGTGTAGATGTCAAGTAATCAAGCGCGTCCTGTGCCGGATACAGGATACATTTGAATGACAGCCGAGGTTTGACATTTGCAGCATGTCATGTTGCTTATTAAAAGCATAAATAAGTCCAAGTGGATATAGTTGAATGACAGCAAAGAGGGGAAGCAAGTACTAAGGGTAACCACCCTTAATAGTAGTAACATTTAAGCCAAAAGGCTTGACCAGGGAAACCCTATATAAATATGTACAGGAACCAGGTACACTGGTTCTAGTAAAATTCCAATCAATTTGCCACAAAGAAAATGTCCAAGGACAATTTGAGCTGGACAATGGCCACAAATCACTGTGGAAATCACTGTGGAAATTTGTACAAATCTCTCTTACGGAAATGTGCCGACAGATAAACAGTTTTTCTTATGGTTTCCCTTGTCAAAATGTTCCACTTTCCAACTCGTGTTCGTGTCGTTAATCAATTAACTTTGAGCCAGCTTCCTCTACAGACTGGACACGCCTCCTCGGTCTCTCTAAGGCAACTCCCCTCTTCATGGCTGACCACTTCAATATGTCAAACATATCAAACCCACAAATCAAACGCACAGTTGGACTTAAAGCCAGACAAAAGATGTTGTCCGAGCAAATATTGAAAAGTGAAAAGTTTATATGCTGCCAATATGCGACTCCTTGTGGTCCTTTCATCCTTGATTTATGTCGTAAATTTCTATAATTTATGGTTGTTTATCAAAAAGGGGAAGGAAATGGATGTGTGATGTGAGTCGAATTGTTGGTACTTATTAGGGGGAAAATTTTATAAATATTAGTTTAAGAAACTTTAAGAAATATTGAAATTGAGAGTTTTGGGAGGAAGTTTAAAAAATACTTTCCAAGTAACTAGAAATAAACTATATTTAATTTCTTATATTATATATTATTTTTTAAGCTTCTTCCTTTTCTTTAAGGTCATAAATGGCATACTCTGAATACCCTATAAATCTCACAGACTCTTTACCCTGTTCAAGTGCTTGCTGGTTATGGTTTTGATAGATTTCTTTGTGGCTAAAACTGCAATGATTGAAAGTTGTAATTTGCAGAAGCCTTTCTAGTTAAACTGGATTATATTTATACCTCCTTCCCTGAGACTCCCCCCCTGACAATTAGAAGGATACTCCCCAGCACGCACTTGATTAGCAAATGAAATGTGCAAGTCAACGGAATGGATGACGATGACGATTCCATGCCTGATTAATTCGACTGCCAGTAATCAACTGGTTGCCCGGGGGCCCATCGTCCAAGGACCAATCTGTGGGCAGCCCTAAAAGCCGTTTTGTGGTCACACACGCATCTCATCTTCAGGACCCTTCTGCGGTTTTTCCTACGTAATCCCATCTCGGGATGACCAAACCGACTGACCAAGATGAAGGGGTGGTGTGAGTCGTAGGACATGGAAAGGGCGTTCTGGCGTTATGTAATCCGAAGCCGTCGTTTTCATTTATTACTAAACTACAGGACCTGGTAGCCGACCCTTACCCTTTTCCGTTTCCCCGGGAAACTCGGACTGATTGAGCCTGAGTGATGGCAACAGTTGGCATGATTGAATGCCTTTCGCCCCCGGAGAATTTCATTTTCAATCCTCTGGCCAAAATATATCATCGCCTTGGCAATGACGAATACCCCATAAATTAGCCCCCAGTAATTCCCAGTAATTAGGAGCAGTTTTCTGTCTTTTTCGCAGCTCCTTGGCATTAGTCACGGCACCTTAAAATTCCATTTCACACAAAAGGCCCATTTCCATGCACTTGGCACTCTATAATAATGAAATTATGAGTGCTTATGACCATCCAGAGACCGAAACCCTTTTTGAAACTTTGAGAGACTCCCTCGCAGATGGTGTCTTGATCCGGAGAGCTACTTTCTTTGTCGGGGTCAGACGACAACGACAACGATGGCCACCATTAGTCTGCTGGCTCGTCTTCGTGTCCGGACAACAAGGAATCCATTTCCGATATTGGGTGATAAAATTTTATGAATGTAATTTGCAGCGATTTGTTGCGTCGTCTAGAGCCACCCAGCTCGAAGGGGTTGTCATTGCCAAATTGTTATTGACAACATGACGGGCGAGTCGTAAATACTTATCTAAATATACATCTATGAATGTAATGTGTAATGTGCCATCTATCGAATGGACTTTTGCATTTTTCCCTAAATAATTGAAAGCATTTTGCATTCAAGAGAAAGAGAGAGAAGGAGGTGGTTCGGAAAAGTCTTCTTTCGTTAAAAGTTTTCTTGACATTTCTTTCTTGGCAAAAGTTCAGATGTTCAGATGCTTGAAAGATTAGAAGCAAATTAGCCACAAGTTCACTTGGAAAATGCAGACAGCATACAAAGGCCTGGGGAGTCTGTACTGAATTTCAATTGGAAAGTATGGAGAACTCTTACACAATCTGTATGTTATTTGATTGTGAGTGAAGTGCAAGGAAATGTTTAAGGAAAAATAGAGGAAAGTTTAGCATATATCTTACAACTTATTACCTAAACTTACCCCCTAAATTAAAAATTATAATTCCCAAAATCCAAAAACCTCTTTCTTGCCAAATCAACTGCGAGTTTTCCTCAATTACCATTTGCTAATTTCCCTCCGATAACCTTAATGCTTCCCAATAATAATTCATAATTATCTAAATGTGGTTTGGTTTTTCCTGCTTTCACCCAGCAGACAAAAACTCCGTAAAAAATATTAAAAACTGAAGTTTTGCGGACCGCAGGCGGACAAAACGTCCGATTTTAGGCTCAAGATCGGTAGCAAAGTAAATTACCTGTCCTGGGTTTTGTGGCACCAAAACCTCTCATTTTCGGAGCACGAACTAATAGCGTTTGCGGACGCTGTGGCGAGACCGGAAACAGTACCGATAGCAACCCCTTTACGATACCCGAAAAAGGATCGTTTGCTGACCTGTGGCAATACCGCAGGAAGTACTGTTTGCGGACCTTTTGACGATGCGTTTCAGATACGTTTTTAATATCTATTTCCAACTAAATTTTTTTAGAATTTCGGGTTTTTTAAATGTAAATAAAACATACATTTATTTATGTTTATCATTATTTATTATTTATCATTATTTAACTTAAAAAATAAACATTTTACTTTAGATTTGTTCATTTCCTTAAAACTAATAATACTTAATACTAATACAAACCGTCCTGTGCATTCTGCTTTTGTGTCGCTCTATCGAAATCTGCGTCCTCCAACGCAAATTTTTTTATAAAAGCGGCTGTAAAAATATAAATTATTATAAGTATATAAGTATTAAAAAACATACGAAAAAATATACAACCTTTGACGGATGACGTCATAAGCATCTCTCGAATGCACATTTTGGACTCTGTCCCACGCCAGGAGCATTTTGCGCGCCACTTCGTTGGAAATTAAGTCTCGCCAGCATTGCGAATAAATCTAAATAAAGAAATATAAATCTAGTCAATATTAGTTGATTAGTAAGAGATTGTACACATTAATCAATTAAAATTTAACACTTACCGTTGAAAACACGTGCGTCTTGTAAAAAACTGTTCACTCACGTCCGCACAACTCGCCGGTCAAAAGGAAAAGAGTCGCAACGGGAAAAATTCCACAAACCAAAAGAGTTAAAAGATGATGCAATAATATTTGCCTCTCGCTCATTTGCAGCGAAATAACAAAAAACAGGCAAGC